>UCOK01020134.1:53292-153364 GCA_900474325.1 Synergus umbraculus | reverse complement strand
GTTGTAACGGACGGATAATAGTTCGAATCAATTGAAAAACTACAGTAACCCTTAAAATAGTATATTTTCTTGAGGAAAATCGATTTCAAGTGTATCATTTCTTATCGATTGTGGCCGAAACTGTGCATCATCATCAAAATGAAAAATTGTAGAGAAATGCCCATATAGACCTCTTTCGGATTTATTCGCTTTAGGATTTATTCAATTTAGGATTTATTCACTTTAGGATTTATTTATTATCATCTTATAGACTGAAATCCAGTGAGGGTCGAATTCCCAGTTAACGTCGTGCCTTGCCATGTCGGTTGCATAAGGACGCATGACTCTATAAGCGAGCGTGATCGAAAGCCGGAGAGATGTTCTTCTTCCTCAGGAAACTCGTACCCGGTGGCTTCTTCGTCTCGAGAAAGTTTTCAAATGATATTTCAAATTACGAACCATCGATTCGATCGATATTCTGCTGAGAAAAAGGAAAGTCTTGCATTTATCTGAAGCAAGGGTGAACACTGAAGACCATATAAACTGCAGTTTATATTTATATGTAGGTCATTGCGCTTCTGGTAAAATAATGCACCTACGATCTTCGAACTTGTTTAAAGTTGCAAATAGTTTTATATTATAATTCAATCTACACCCAAGGCCATCCATCACTCTATCGAATGACTATCGAGATATTGTTATTACACTAATAAAAATTTCATTTTCGCTTTATAACTACAGGATTTCTGTGTTGTATACAGAACATAGACGAAGTGATAATAAAGAAGAGATGATAGATCAATGCGATGCTTATCATCCATTGCCTGAGGAAACTTGAGGAGATTTTTTATACACCCACACTTTTATAAAGTAGGATACGGTAATTTTAAGATAGGATCTTCAGTAGAGTTTGGGACATCGATTGATTTGATTACACAAATAGTAAATGCAATCTGGGAACCGATTGGAACAGAAAACTGAATTTGTAGGTGGAAACAACAAACCTTCTGAATCTACAACGTGCGATGACAAAGATGAGTTTAAGAGGCCTAAAAACATCAGAACTTTCTCTAAAGTAAAGAAGAAAGATATACCTGTCCAGTCGTTCCTAACATTGATACAAAATAAACTCAAAGTTACAAGGTAACACATATAAAGTTACACCACATATTCATGTACTAATCATGTGCGAGAGCGAGAAATTGATTTGTAATAAAGTCTTCTTTTAACTGCAGCCCACATATATGAAGATAAATCATAAACGGTGACTATGTGTAGAATAATAGCAACCGGTCGCGTAATACCGTGGAATAGGGAAGTTAAATCGTATGTGGGTGCACAATTGCACATAATGTGTGTGTTGAAGAGCGTGAGTGCAAAATAGTATGCATCTTTCACGATCTTTCAGCTCCTATACATACCTCTTACCGTAACTCACCAGCACCTCATATTTGCTGTAATTTGTGAGACAAGAACATCGAGTTGCATGTGCAACTTCTCGTGAGAGATTTTTACCCGGGTTCATGGATACTGGATTCGCAGATAGTGGGGCAAGGAGACAGTGCGTGACTAATTAGCTGCGGTGCGGAATAACAGTGCATCGTGAATGAATCTTCAAGAGTCCGTTAGAGCGTTATACGTTATACGTTCATGGACCTTCTTATGGGGGATTCCCCTATGTATCCAATTATGCAATCGAGACGAAACCAAGCCAGAGTATCATTATAAACCCTCACTTAAGAAAAATATATAGATGTATAATTTGTTAAATTTATGTGCAAGGAAGAATAGGTCATATGAGTGCATATACATTGTGGAATTAATTTTGCAACAGTTTCAAAAAATATGGTATATTCACGTTTGCAAACGCTTCATATTTTAAATGTCAAGTCTTTATAAATTTTGTATAAATGTTGCATTTTAGAGTCGCTGGATATAGTTATTTTTCTTGAAAGTTTTCCTAACTCTTTATGTTATTATTTTCTGGTCATGGTCGTTTTAGGACGATTTGTATATGCAAAAGGAGTATTGTTCTCACTTTTGTATCGTCGTTTTAAAAGTGCACGCTTGGTGGTCAACCACAAGTGCAATAATGGAAAGAATGGTTAACCTGACATAGACAAAAAAGTGGTTAAGAGATTTCCGCTTACATCTCAAAGATACACGCGAGGAAGCTTTACTCGTAAATATGGCGAGTGAGAGCTAAACACGCGAGAGAATCTGACTTGCACGCTTCAATTTTACTTTCTAGGTGACCTTTTTCTCCTTTTTTGTAATAATTAATAGCATATGATGTAGGGATTTAATCTCAATTTACAAGGATACAAGCGTTAAGTATATGTACGAAGAATGGTTTGAATATAAAAGGTATAAATGAAGAATGGATGAATGGCCTCTCTCAACAATGGCATTCATAATAATTTCTTCAGTTATGAAAGAAAGTTACGAAAATTGATTGATGTCTATAATACAATTGATTGATATTGACTCTAGCTAAAATAAATCTGGCTGATTATATGTTAAATAAACCTTTGAATAATTGAATAAATCAATTCATTATGTTGTAATTAAGTACATATTGAAATGAATTGATGATACCGTATACCATTATTAAAGGCGCCAGATTGAGATATGTTTTACTTTTAATAAAGAAATTAAGATTGTGGAAATATTCTAAACAAAGTGTTAACATGTAAAACATAAGTTTCTTTTTGTTTGAGAACGAAAAAAAAATAGAAATCTTTTGTTTCTGAACGGTAACTGTCAAATGGTCAATTTTCACATCATAAATCATCTAATAACCTGGAGGTATTCTTCAAGTTAAATACTTTTTACAGTGTTTCCTAACCAATGAAGCTGACAAGAATGTTACTTCTTTTTTCGTGTTAATCGTTCGATTATATTCAAGGCTAAATTTACGATACCAATTTAAGTGAAGACAGCTGTCAAAATTCTTGCGGAGGACATCAAAGGGTCACTCACATAAGAGACGTTTCTTCACATTTGAATAAAATTGTCCTGGATTATTGCAGAACTCATTTTCTTAGTAATATTCTATTTTAATTAATTTTATTATATGTATCTATGAGCTAATTTTAATAAACATGCCATTTTTTTGCAATTTACGTATTAATCCGTCATTAATGCGTAAATTCTAAATAATTGCTATTCATCAGAAAGTAAAATTAGTTTCATGGCTCAGGGAATTTAAACTCTATTAAGAGACTGACCTTATGTCTTAATTCTTTCACACTGAAAATTATACTCTAATATTACAATGAAAGCATAAGTTTCTGAAAGTGAGGATATAATTATATGAGGATTACCTGAATGCTGTGTTTTTTATCTGTTTTCCGACTCAGAAGTTACGACTATCTGTAATTATCATAATAAGTATAATTTCCGAATAGCTTATCCCCCGTAGGAGGGTTCCTACTTTCTTCACTTTCATTTTATCCTAAATTCGAGAACTGTCGACATTAAAGTGTTTTGACACAATGTCTATTTCCTATTAGATTACAATCGTTACTCAGAATTTTCGTTCAAAAAGAGATTATATCCAATTTCTAATGTAAAATCTATTAAGGGATATGCACTTACGATTTGATCTTTGATTTATATCTTTCCTTAATTAGTCTCTTTCACCAGCATGATTCATTTAAGATTTCCCTTTCTTTAAGATTTTTTGAAACTGATAGAAATATATTTGTGGACACTGACTTTTCTTATGGAATATTCAGTAACAATAAACATTACCAACTATAATGCAATAATAATGAAATTTTCCCAATTATTGTGTAACTTTGCTAGATTCTATTGTGTGATTCATTCACGAGAAGTTAATAAAAATCTTGAAATATTTCTAATCATTTATTACCTAATCTGAGACGTTTTTAAACAGTTTGTATTAAAAATGTTCAAATCTTGCATATTTTATTATTAATTTTTAACATGTATAATTTATACTATAATTAATATTGAGGTACATTATGTTACAGTTATTTACCGTTATATTTATAATTTTCTCATGGATCATAGATCTGTCAATCGCAGAATCGTAAAAGTCAATAGATGGTCATGACCTATGTCCTCTTTATTGCACAACAACATGCGCGCGGTCATAACGTCTTTTATGTCGAGGGAAAGTCACATCTTGAAATTCTCGCAAATTATTGTATTAAATTCCAATTTCACCTGTTTGACATTCTCGCTCTTTGAAAAGTTTCCGTGCTGTGTTCAGTGGTGACATAATCTTATTTTCCGGAAAGTGACAAAAACTATTTAATGTCGTTTCTTGAGATAAATATTGAGAATGCATAACTGAATAATATTATCCTATAATATAAATTTAAATCTAATTTCTTATGATCTTAATTTCAACGCCACAAAACAAGCTATACCAGATAGTTTTAGAATTAAGGAAAGAATTTATGAATTTATTAATAGAAATGACAACTCGATCGCAACTATTTCTTTTAAAAGATATCTGCGAAACCGGTTCTTTGAATTTTTAAATGATTGAAAAAAGTGTTTGTCGCGAAAAGGTGTAATTAATTAGTGTATATGTAAGTTTACATATAAATTAGGATACTTCCTAGCTAGACGTGAATCATTGAGTACAATTTTCGATTCTTTCTAAATTATAATGGATTCTGAGTATCCATCATCTCTAATCTGATGGCTGACTAAAACTGACCGTAACTACTTCACGTACTTATCTCATATTTGCGATCTCTTGAAGTTTATGAGCTATATTATTTATGACTTCTTTTATGAATTTTACAAAAATACGTTTATGCTTTGTTCCAATATTCCGAAGAGATAAATCAGAAATTAGTTTTCCACTTTTCTATTGATAGTATGAGAATTATTATACTAAAGGCAATATAATCCATTATTGTAGGTATAACCTTCAGAATATATTATATGAATAAATGATAATCAGTAATATATGATAAGAAAATTATTGCTCTGAGATGACAAGAAAAAAAGATAATGTATGCATGATTCTAATTAATTTTACAATACAAGCACTAGTTGATGTTTCCATAAGCTTACTCATCTTATGAGAATTCTCAGGGTCATATTCTTAAACATAATAACAATAATATCTTTTATGACTGTGAAATGAAAAGAGAAAATAGTTTGTTTCATTTATAAAAATTTAAATTGTCTAAATACCCTGGAACTCTTATATCTAACTCAAAGAAACATTGATGGTTTTCACTTTTATGTAGGCTGCGATCTTGAAAGAATTCGAGGGCAAAAAAACTTGTAGAATTTTCAAAGACAGGTGTATAACAACTGTACAATTAACTCTTGACTTCAAACTAATGACAGAGGTTTCCTTTGTCATCTCAATTTTACTTTCATTCCTGTGTTTTGCTAAAAGTTTTCTATTATCTTATTTTTTTAAATTCTTCATTTCTAATTTGTCAATAGAGAACATCTAAAATTCCAAAGTCACATTTGGCATTCATTTTCTGCACCCTTCTCTGGAAAGAAAGGGATTTTAATTAATAATAATTTGATAAACTCAAAAAAAAACTATTGGTATCATATTATATTATTTTTGTAATTTTTAATTATTTTTATACTACTGAACAGTTGCCATGTGACTATAGCGAACGAGTCGTAATCCATGGTGAAGATGCTCCTCTCGCAAAGAAGAGAAGTATTATCGTCTTCACGTGAGAAAGTGAAAGCAAAAGCGATGTTCTAAGACCGTTGGTTCCGAAGAACACGACTCCTCCGTTGAATCGACTCGGCTACCCGATCATCCTGAAAATCATTCAGCTAATGGACCCTGATCGTGTTTAAGTTAGCTCTAAAAAGCCTTTTTCTCGATCAAACGCCCCTGTTTCTCTGACCATCGAAACACGTAATTATCGGAATCACGAATCGTGAAGTAAATCATGAATATATATAAAATTGTATTACAATATAATTTTATATATAAAGAATACTGGACGCTTCTCCGATCCCATCTTTCATTTATTTTGTTGGTGTGAACCGAATTTATTGCAAAATTTCCAAGATACCTTATCTCTCTAAGAATAATTCAAGATAATCTGAGTTTTAATTACAAATTTCATGTTACTTTATTATTCTGCGTGCTTGCAGTATTAAAATGTTAAAATTAATCAATAAACATACAATTCTTTTTTCATAATTTAGAAGTGTGTAATTTACACATGACATCTGAGCTGAAAATAACAGATATTATGAGGTAGAGTACACTCATTGTCACTGCACCTCAGGTAGCAGGAGAAAAGAGTTCACGTTCCTGTATAATTATCCCCGAGAGTTTGTCATTATCATGTCTGGAACTTGGTGAAGCTATTATTTATTATGACACTATATTTCATTCTTACTTCTTAGACTTTTTGATCCACATAACAAGTTACCGTATAAAGAGAGTTTCATTACCTCTTACTCAATTTTCAGAAGCATCATAGAGGAGATACGTGTCTAATTTATAATCAAATTGAATTTATGAATAAACCAACTCCATGGTTTCGCGAAAAAAATATCATGTAAAATAGTAAGTGAAGTTTGCATTAGAAGATTATACAATGTTTAAGTAACTTAAACTCTATGAAATTCCTTGGAATTAGAGTCTCTATAAAATTACACAATCTCTTTAAAAATATTGTCCTTTTCCATTTCTTAATATTACCTGTTTACTCTCTAAACTTGAATCAGTGAAATTTAATTGATTACCAGACAAATTTCACTGATTTACAGTGACTTTTTACTGATTCAATTTTAGAGAATAAATGCAGTAAAGATAATACTTACTTAACACAGATAACCGTTAATTCCCCTAAGAGTTAAATTAGCAGTTTTACGGTACTAACGAGCGTAAGAGTTGATGTCTTCTATCAGAGAATTTTCCATAAATGCAGTTTGCACATGTCAGAGATATGAGCGGAAATTTGATACGTGTAGGAGGTGGAGGAGGCAGAAGAACAATTTACAATTTACACTTTCACTGCTTTGGGCTCTAATAAAAAAGGACCTGACTCCTTATTATTGTATAGCCTCAAGGCTGACCTACACCGGAGGTACGCGTCGCATGTAACCAATGTAACTGACGGAAGAGAGAAATGTACACGCATACACTTAGCACCTTTTTGCATCCGCTTGTGTAAGCAACTTGTATTATAAATCTTGTACAACACTATACCCGTTCGGGCTGACACTTATTCGTTCCGCAGCTATTGTTTTCTCCCCTATAAAATCCCAGTCAATAAGAAAACAATTTTCGGATTTGCTCAATTTCAATCTGTATCCTAAACATGCCAGGAAAGTGCAAAAATCATCAGGGCGTTGAAATTTCGTTTGCAAACTACAATATCTTTGCAAGTGCTAGAAATTCTTACTTATCTAAACGTCCCGGAACTGAAAAATTGAATTTTGTTCAGATTTAAATTCCGATAGTAATGATAGATCGGATCGAGGATTGATTTTTGATCAGATCTCAATCCTGAGCTACAGTTTATATTGTGAAAGGACAAAGGACAGAGGTTAGCCACCATCATCTTCCTCTTAAAGGTTCCCAATCGCTATGCTAGACTCGTGATGGCCGCGAATGTTCCTCGTACCTTCGGAGAAAGTAGAAAAGGTCAGAGAGCGCTTCGAATAATTTTTATTTCCCCGACCGAGGTCGCGGAACATCAGACTTTATCCTTTAACATTGACAATTAGCATATTGTCTTACCCACGCATTTATGCCTGAAACAATTCATCATAAGCCTTGTCTTTATAGAATTTGGAGGGAGAATGTCTTTCAAACTACAATCTTCACGTATATAAATAGTACCTCCAACACTATACAAGAATCGATGAACATCATTCAGCATGATTTACCTTTCTATAGTTAAAGAGTACATTATATAAGGACTGAAGGAGTATTTTAATTATTTGCGTAATCTCAATTACTACTAATTGTTCATATTTTTAAAAGTACTTGTTTAAGTCTTAATTGCAATTAATGAAAATACTTGGCTTGGATTTTTTTATCGGTGGGATGATATATGAGCTGATCTTTTATCAAGCATGCTTGATGTTATTAGTTATTGAATCTAGCATAGTTAATGCTTTTTTCAAAACATTTTCTACGCTCTACAAAAATTTTTTTAATGCTTTCATCACATAGTTTCAACGTTTTCATTCCACTCACAATCTTATCCTCATAAAAAAATTAAAGGATTAGGAAAGTGGAATTAGTAAATTGATAATCAAGGCTGACAGATAATCACTATAATCAGAGAAATGCCTCGTTGGGTAGAGCAAACTTTGAGTGCAGAATATGAATACCATAAAGAAGTAACATTCCTCATTCCTTCCTTCTACCATCATCATTAATATTTAGATTGAGAAATTCCTCTTACGAAGAATTCTCTACTACAAATCACCAACAAATTGACAGAAGGAGACTTTATGGCATGCCTATTCTAGAATAAAACAATTTTCTAAAGAAAATTTTTAGACTTCTATTATCTGCCTGCTTTGACTTATTGCAGTTTGAGAGAAATAATATGTAATGAAATTCTGAAAACGTTAATAAGCAGGTACGTAAATTAGATATGTTAACAATTATTTCTTTTACAATAATCATGTTTGATTGATTTACTAGCGATTTGAGCCTGTTATCCTAAATCTCAACAATAATTCTTGAAATTCTTTAAAAGAAAATTGTGTTTCATAAGATAAATAAATATCAGTAGAAAATCACTGGATGCTCAGTGAAATGAACCATTTCCCACTGATGAAACTAATTGTTAGATTGCCCCTGAATGAATCATTCTAATTTTGAATATATGAGGAATCTGAAGGCGAATCGACTATAGGCGCAAATACCGTGCCGTTCACCCCAGGGGGGCTTGAATCGTGAACGAAGCATCCTTTTACATTGAATTGCCTTTAGGTGCAAATAGTACCATCTATGAGCGAACCTGTGATCGGATGAAAACAACTTTCGCCCTCCAAGGCTGAGAAGATTCCTCTGTCAGCCTCATCACGCGTAATAGAAGCAGACGACGACCATTGAAAACATAATACTATCCTCAGTAATTAAGCACTCGAAAATGAATTTATGGAATTCCAAACTATAAACCATTTCCATAATCCATCTAACAAGAGACCCTTTTCCCATGAAGTGAACACTAAAATTAAATCCAATAAAAGTAAAAGTAAGAAACAGTGCTTCAAAAATCAGTTTGTAATTGAACGATTCAATTTCAAATAGTTCAGTTCTCATTAAACTTTAATTAAAGAACACATTACAATTTTTCTCACTCGAATGCACAATCGTTACATCATTGCAGATGTTTAATTAATCCTCCCTATTGGGTATCATATTTCATTAGACCGACATTATGGCTTCGCACAAAAAAAAAAAACAGAGAGGCAACAATTATGGTCATTTGGAAGTTCTCTCCTAAGTAAATGAGAGTCTCAATTTAATTCGCAAATAGCACTTTTACCTATTGATCAAAGGCATGTTTATACGCAACCGGAAATGAGCATGTCTTCCGGCATTTATTGTATTATTTCTTCATAAGCATTATGACTTTAATATGAGAAAAGGTGCAATATTATTTGCTTGCCTCTTAATCTTTATGTGAGAGTTATCAATCCATGGATTTCAATTGAGAGCAATTATTTTACATTCTCTCGAGATTACAAGCATGCATTGTTTATAATAAACTAAGATTGCATAATCAAGGAAGATAATCGATTTTTTTATTTTTATTATCGACCAGCAATTGTGCCTCGATCAAAAGAGCCTTTTCCAGCTTTTTCTTCCGAGCAGATGAAAACAACAGTTTATGTAAAAATGTCTGTGATTCTACAAACCGATAAAGTTACAATTAACATGTAATTTTATTTCTCTTCAGAAGTAATTGCATTGCGTTGAGGAATTAAATTAGAATCTTTTTTTAGAGAATATTCTCCAGCATTATTCATTTCATTTGAACTCAAAGGTTTTTATTTTTTTCGATTATGTTAGCGAACAATGGAGTCTAAGAAATATGTCCGGGATGATATTCAAGGTGACGTTTTACTGTCCCTAAATCTGCTTATGGACGATATTGATGAGTACATGTATTACTTGATTGTGAAACTTGTTTTTATTATCTCCGTCCTTGGTATTTAAGTAACAATACAGTATTCATAAAATTTTGATGCAAAATTGAGATTAAAATAATATATTCTCTATAAATGATATAGAATAAGTATGCATTGAAAGGAAAATCTATTTTTAAAAAGCTTTTTAGTATCCGACACTGTCTACAAACTCAAAGAATGCAAATTAACGAAAACAAAAGAGTTAATTATTTTTAATGAATTCAGGGAAACATTTGTTTTTGCATTCAGCAAACCGTGAAGGTTTCCTTCATTTTCCTTCCCTTGAACTTTAATAAAAACTTTCACTAAGATTACAATACATGAATTTACATTTTATAAAATATTATAATTCAATGATTGGGGGCAATAATGACTGAAAACTACTTTAAAACTTTCAAAAAAATTATAAGATTTATTATATTTACTGATTAATGATCTCTAACATATTTTTCTTGAGAAACGTGACAATCAAATTAAAATTTCTGACTTAAAACTGATGAGTCTTTGGGAAGTGAAAATACTTTCGTTTCGTAATCTTGCGGGTAGAAATTATTAAACATACAGCGGTTAGTTCTCACGTGTCCGAAACACTGTAACTTTAGCCTCAGTTTTTTTGTTTTTATTGGAGGTATATTATTATTGCGAAATTCAGCCTTGCAACTAGCGGTTGTTACCACTGAAATCGTAACTATCACGCAATCATGAAAGATGCACCTTTAGATTTATTTTTGAATTTAAAGAGATAACCGTTATACAATGGGGCGATGTTGTTTACATTTTACATTCCTTGACAGAGAGAACAACTACATTTTCTCAAAAGATTAATTACTATCATTAGAAGAGATGATATTAAGTCGTTATTTAAAATGGACAAAAAGTGCTATGAATAAGATTTTAAAATAATCACACACCTAGAAAAATATCCGCAAAAAACTCAACCTTTTCTTCTTCTTCTTTTTATCGAATTTTTATAATAAATAATACCTGACCTTCCTCTTTCCTTTTCTTAAAATAAATGATGATTATCCAAGTGCAAAAGTATTATTACCTGTTAACGAATTTGCGATTATATCCTTTTTATAACGATGGGTAGTCTCAGTGTTAAATTACCCAAGAAATAGCGAATTAATAAATGCTAATATAAATCTTACAAGTATTTTTATATAAAATCCAAATACCATCTTCCTAATTATAATTATTTAAAAATAAAGATAAGTCTATAATTAATATAAGTTCAATATTTAAAAGATTATATATTTCCTACTTTGTATATACTCTTGTGATAAATTGAAATAAATATCGAAATGAAAGGAAGGGTAGGAATTATAAATGGTAGGAATTATAAAAGCTCAATGAAGACGAAGACCTTTAAAAGAGACTGCTCGTTAGCTTGCGTTTGAAGGTGCTGCCACTTTGCCAATAACAAGCTATCGAGAAGGTCATCGTAAAACATGTTAAGACTCTCGTTTCTTCCCTTTTAAGTCAAATCTAGGGAATATTGAAAAAAATTGATGAAGAGATAATTCAAGATTTTATTCAAGACATTTTCAATGCCAATTATAGTCAATTATATAAAAATTGCAGCAAATTTGAAAAAAAAGAAAACATATAATATATAATATATATACTTGGAATCTGTTCCTAAAGTCTTTTGAATTCTTACGATGTGGAATGTGGATTCTGCTTGAAAAAAGATATATAGAAAGGGAAGACATGCCTCGAGTGTAAGAATTCCATTGATTCAGATTTCTTGGCTGAGCATGAACGGTAGGATCTACTGATTCCTCTTTGAGCAGAATCAGCGGTACTTTCTTTTGGCACTCCTTCGCTCAACGATTCAATGGAAAGTGTAATTTTTTCCCCCGCGCCCACGTGCCACAGAGACTTTGTCGTGTGTCATCTTGCAAGCCTCTTACGTTTACTACCCGGTTCCTCGAACCGACCTTTTAACTACCATAAATATCTTCGTCGATATCACCTGCACCAAGATGTGCATTAGCCCGTCACTCGCACTGATGTCTTACGATACATATAAATTAAGTGGCATTTGACAAAGTATATATTACAGCCTCTAGGAGCAAATCAAACAAAGCGCACGTCTTTTATTAAGATAAGAACTAATGCAAATGAAAAAAAAGCGAAGATGGCGAATGAAACGCGCAAACAAAGACATTTGCCATTTATGGAGAATAAATTGAATATGTAATTAAAATGTCACAGATGGGTAATTAAAGAGACGGTGTCAGTTGAATTCTCTTAAAATAAAATTCTAGTAATTATTTATCATGGAATTGTGAGAACTCATTCAATAAACATAATAACGAAGTAAATGCGAATTCAATAAATTAATTAAACGTATAATCATCAAATATTGACGATAAATTGCATAAAACTGTCAGCATATGGGATTTAATCTGAAGATACTTTTCCGTAGGTGTAGTTGATATTAATGGAGTTGATATTAACTCGTTATTGCTGATTATCGAGCTAGGCTCCTCACTCAGAAGAGGGAATACATCGTGACTCGGTCAATATCTCCTTCGCATTAGCTATTCGCGATGCTCCCTTTCCCTTTACTACTAGTACCTTTTCTTATTCGAGTAGTCGATTCATCGTGAATCTGCACCTAACATCAAGAGAGTAAATACTGAAGTCTAACATCAAAGGAGTGCTAGGCTGCATTCCAACTCTCAGTTAGACAGATATCTCCAGTTGTGAAAAATACCATTCTTGCGTTATTTTCAAATAAACGCCTCGAAAATGAAGAGTTTTTTCATTTCGATATATAGGTTTTATACTATGCTAATTACCACCCATGCTAATTACAGTTTGCTCTAATAATATTAATTGCAAAATCTGAGGGTAAGCAATTAATTTCAGCCACAATACTTAATCTAAAAAAATTGGACTTTCTATGAGCAGCAAAAAAGTCAAATTAACAAGTTTCATTCCTCATTATCTGAAATTAAAGTGCCTATGAAATTACTCAAATTCTCGAGTTGGACCAATTGCCTAAGCCTTGAAATAACACCTTTTCTGGACTGTTTTAATTTCTTTGATTTCTTCTACTCTTCTCTAATAAATGAGCTTAGAGTTTCCGAACTTTCACTTTGATTCGATGAGGGACATCGAGTTTTTTTAACATTGGCCAGACAACGATAGGACAGTTTTGTCATTCCATCAATGCGTTCCAAGACCCTCTTACATCCGACCATCTTCGACTTGTAAGATCCTCGACATGACGTAACGAAATGTTACGTCTCGAATACGTTCTCCTACAATCCCTACTCTTACATCTACCCATCCTCCCGAAGAGAAAGACGATAGATGGTGGAGAACCATCTCTTCGACTCTTCTTCGGCGACCCGTTCTCCACTGGGACCACAGTCGCATCCCTGAGTTTCATTGAGTCGGTAACAAAGTAACAAATAGTAAAACAGAGAGTCTGTCCTAAGACAACGTGAAAGTGACTATCCGTTCATCAGTTCTTCAGTCACTCAGTGGCAATCATGTCGCCATCCAGGAGTCTCCTCTGCGCCCTTGCTTTTGGTTCGTAATCGAAAAGTGACCAAAATTGAGTGAAAGAAAATTGTGCGAAATTTTTACATTTAGACCCAGTTCAAGTCAGAAATATCAGGATTTGCAAGTGGTCTTCCGATTTTAATGAAACTGGTTGAAATAATAGTGCGTTGTACATAAGAAACATTTGAAGCCAAAGGATTTTTGAAAATTTTTTTAATTAAGGGAGTTACCGTTCATTTCTAGAATCGATAATTGGACTTTAATAAATATTTAATGTATAATACATTATTTTACCAAAACACATTTATCGGTTCTAAAAATAGCAAAAATTCAAAAAGAATCTTTATATCTTGATCCACAAGATATAAAAATAGTCCAATTTTATAGAAAATTAAATTAAACATTAAAAAAAAGTCTATTATAAAATTAAAAACAGTGGTCTATCTTTATCGAAAAAAACTTAGTTATTTGTATAGAATTTTTGGTACAAATAGCCATCCTTGTACCAAAAAAATTCAGCTATTTGTATAGAAATCCCTTAATTTTGAAAATTTTTCAAAAATTAATTTGAGCACAAATTTATCCTATAAAGAATTACAATTTCAGTAAGTTTCTTTAAAATTAGAAGTCAATGTGCAAATCCTTATAATTTTTACGTATACTTGTTAATTAATCTTCGCAACCAAACGAAAATTTTTAGACTGTTCATTTTTATTCAGCGTAAATATGGACCTAACAAAAACTCGAGTGGTTGGATTAATTTTGCGAGAAAAAAAAGTGTCATGTGATAAAAACAACTTAAACAATTTCATATGTAATAAATTGATTCAAGGACCGTTTTTAAATTCTGATTTTTTAAAACTGTTTTATTTTTTTATTTATTTTTATATAAAGAATCGAATTGAAAGAAATATTCTTTGCAAACAATAATTTTTTTTATTCAAAAGTAGACTTTAACATGCAATTTTCATATTCGTATATTCAATTCTCTCGATCTAAAAAAAAAAGTGCTACTAACTTCCTGATTTAGATGCAAATCACTCTTAAATCGAATATAATCAAAATTTGAATGCGAGAAGTGCTCACGACTTAGACCTTTTCTTTCTCCTCTGTGTGCAAAACAGTGAAATCTTAGCTAATAAAAAATTGCACGAGTCTGTAGTTACACATGACATTTTCTGCGGCAAAATGAAAGATAATGAAAAGGCGCATCGCATGCCACCCTAAATTGCCTGCATTTAATAGTTCCATTTCATTCACATAGTTAAAAAGAAGATACTTTTATTTATTTTTCTGTATTAACATTTTGCTTAAAAAAGGTCATCAATCTGTGATATAAGAAATTTTAATTAAACGGAGTGTACTTAAGTTCTGCAGACAAGTTACTGCTAATTTCATTGCATTTCCGTATGCAAAAGTAATTCCTGTTTTACTCTATAGGGTCATGAAGAAAGTAACTTTCTGGCCTTTCTCAATAAAATAGTGTAAAAAATATTATACTACATACATCATAAAAATACCATTTATAAATAGTTACGTAAATAGTATATATAGGTAATCAGCAGTTAAAAATATGCTTTTCTTATGTTGTAACTTTTACCCTTAAACCGAAGTTTGAAAACAATATTTAGTAAATGAGACTTGAAAGCACTGAAAGTAAATAATTCATCATTTCTCCTTGAATACACTAATTAAGCAATTGCATTCCTCAAGATGATTCAAAAGCAAAAATATAAATAGACATATGTATATATAATAATAAAGTACATTTCTCCTTTCGAATGTAGAATTACGCAATATTATGAGAATCCAGAATGAGGGACTCTAATTGATTAATATTTCAAGAATGTTTATCACCATTTTAATTAAGAAGCATGTAAAAATAGAATCCTTCTCTAACATTAAATGACTTAAATAATACTCTAATACTTTTCTAGTCAATACTCAAATATTATTTATTATTTGAAATGAAAATAATGTAAAAGGAAGAAATTATATCGCTTACACGCAATAATGACTCAATAATTGAAATTTTTAAATATAGAATGTAAGCAAATCCCTTATAACATTTTGTTATTTTTATCGATACTTGAGTAGCTAACAACTTTCATTTATCGGTTTGACAAATAATATCGATCTCTTTTTTCTCACGCGTGATTTTCTGGTTTCTTGACCACATAAATATAGTCATTAAATTCCGAGGCGACTAATAGGCTTTGGATTGGGTATACGTGCGGTCATGATTGCGTGAACATCTCACTCATATTATGCAGATTCTCATTAGAAAGGAATACATCTTCACATCCGGAGAGCCTCACGATCATCAATATCATCATAAACCGTGAAAATTCATCAAATCCTTTTAAGTCAAGCGAGCCACATTATAATTTTCGATTAATGATCATAAACGTGTTAAAATCATTAATTAAACATAAATTATGCCCTCAAAAGCAAGAGGGAGGATTAATTAACAAGAAACAACAAATACTTTTATGATTACGTGTGATTATTAATTTTTTTCAAGAATAAACGTGAGGCACGATCGGATCTCCTCACTTTCTCTCCTTATCTACATTATTTTAAAATTTGATACAGCTGGAGTTCTATGGACTTGCGTTCTCTCTCTTCAACGGCCCCCACCGAGATATTCACAACAATATATGCCGGACACCTCCTTCACCTGTCGCAATAAAATTGTAGGCAGCTATTACGCCGACCCAGAGACCGACTGTCAACTTTTCCACGTTTGTGTATCCGTGGCTGGAAGCGTACAAGATTATCGGTAAGTTCTATTGAATCGCCTTATATGCATAAAGAAAGTCATCGCTTTCAGAAAATCGATTCCAAGGGAACATTTCCGTAGTCTTGCAATAACAATCGTCTCTGATTTCCTCTGGTTAATACAAACACTCAACAGAATACCAAATAATTGGAAACAATTAATCATAATTCAATCAAATTTCCAGATTTTCTCTGAAATGATAAAATTGATTTCAGATTCCTGTGTCCGAATGACACAGCCTTCGATCAGGAGAGTCAAACCTGTGCTGATTGGTACGATGTGGACTGCGAGGCAGCAACACTCTACTACGCCAGCGACAACTTTGACCTATACAGAATAGGTTCAGGTCTTGAATCTGTTCACTTCGACTCTCTCCGCAGTGATGCTGAACCTCAGGACCATCTTCAGCGTAGTGAAACTAGCGACGCTGTTCGATCTTCCGCAAACGCCCTCAATCGAGTAGCCTCAACGAGTTTCAAGGACACCAGCAACAAGGACATCCTTCGTGGAAGTAGCAGCAGCAACTACTTCAACAACAGGAACAACGCCAAGGACGATGACTACGAAAGCGAAAAGACCTACGATAAAACGACTCAGGAACCAAGGAAGAAGTCTGGAGTCCGAAAAATCAGCAGGAAGCAGCAGTATAATGGAAACAATGAAAACAGTTACACACCTACAACGACAGCCGCACCTCCAACCAGTGTCAACTATAAATTGAATGACAACTACTACAATGACAAAACTTATAATCACAACCATAGAAACTTCAACACCCCAACTACACATCGTCCATCTACTGTTCAGGAGACTGTCAAGAATACTCAGAAGTTTAATCCAACAACAGCTCGTCCAACCTCAACTTTTAGTTATTCTACTTATACCACGACGACCTACAGACCCATCACCAACTATCCAGAAGGCTTTACCGGATTTCCAATCATACCTAGTTCAACTGCTAAGACTACAACTACAAATGGCAATGTCAACAGTAACACCAACAGCAATTATAATACTGGATTTGGTAGCAGCAGCTTCGGTCAGTCTAGTGAAACAACACCAAGATCCTCCACTTTCAACAGCAACAAGAACTTCTTCAACCCATCTACCTTCACTGGAACATTCTCTCAATCCACAACTCCTCAACCAAGCACGAATTACCAGTCAAGCGACTTCAGCAACTTCAGGAACTACAACAATATTCAACGTACCAGCAGCACTGGATTCCCTTCATCAACAAACGCCCCATTTGACAGTTTCAGTAGCAATACCAACAATGGCCAGTTCAACTACAGATCAAATTCTCCCTCAACTACAAGACAAGACTTCACTCAGACGACTAAGTTCTCGAACAACTACTCTGGAAATAATTATGCGCCTACGACTTACAGTCCAATTACAAAAAAGAATGATGGTGTCAGGGGTGGAGATCGTTATAACTCACAGGCGGCAGGAAATGATGACGGTCAGTACAGAAAGAGCGAGAGGTTTAATTCACAAAGGGATAATGGACAATATCATGAAAAGTCAAGTCAGAGCAAATCTACCCAGTATTATGACTCCACGAAGACACCCAAGAAGGTCGCACAGTACAACAACTATGATGCTGGAAATACTGGAAATACTGGAAAGTACTTTGAAACAAGCACTGCTAATTACGATTTTGGGAGGTCTGCTGGCATTGGATTCAGTCCATCAAGCATCAATCATTTAGCTGAGACAGCTAGAACTACAACTCCCGTTCCAAGGTAAAATTTGTTATTTTATTATCGTTTTTTTATCATTTTACAATAATATATTCGTGTACCTAACAATGTTTTTTTTATAGGAGAACTGCAGCACCTACTACATATAATCCAAACAGCTATAATGCCAACACTCAGAGACCCGCTCAATCCCAAACGACTTCCCGAGGAACAACCTTTGTCAGCAATTCTGCGAGGCCATTTTCAACAACTACAAGATTCGCAGAAAGCACAACCGTGAAGCCCGTTAAATCAGGAAAAAAGAACGACTATGATTATGCTTACTACGACAACGCCGGAGCTTTGGAATATGATGGCCTTGAACTTGAACACGTAACTGGAAATAAGGAATCTTCAAAAATCTCAAGAACTTGAGAATCTTTTTGAAAACCTTCAATATCAAAAAAGCATCAATAAATAATACTCAAAATTTGATTTTGTCCCAACCATAATCAAGAAAGAGATAATTCGAAATATATTTGATCAATAATCGAATGATTATTTATCTAAGAATAGTAAATTGTTAGTTTAACATATCTCATGTTTGGGGCGAATTTAAATATTGAATGAGCTGTCGCCAGTTCTTCAAAAACAAGGCATAATATTCGATATAGTACAAATTATGTGATTATCATTTTTTTCACATGAAGTGTCTCAAATCTTGCTAGTTTCTCAAGAACATGGGTGATGCATCTTTAATTTACTAAGAGGCCAGTGAGCCATGAAATGTGGTTTTTTCTTTTTTTTATTCATTAAGTATTCTCATTTTGTTACAAAGAATCCATTTCAGTATGGAAATAAATCTTCTGTTTTAAGTAGAGTTAAATCAAAACTATATTTCATTAAAATGATTCTCTTCTTGTCTTAAATATACTAAATCTTAAATTTTAAAAAATACTTTTTATAAACTGAGAGTACTTAATCAGAATTTTGTAATGAGAACTAATTTCTGTGGATAGCGGAATCGCAAAAATTTTATTCCGTTTTATGTTCGTTGACTCTTTTATATGCTGTGTTAACTTTTTCAATTTTACCCAGGCCTAATTATTTGAGCTTTGTGGGCTAAATATTCTCGTCAGTATTTTAACACGAAGCGCGAAGTGTCTTATTTGATACACCTTTATTATATTAACATTGGCGTTTACGTGAAATTCTGTTCTTTGTTATCAAGTGAAATGTTTTTGTATGTGTATATATTATAGGAACTGAAAGACCCCAGTACGAATATACGATTGAAATTTAATATTACGCATTATGCGATATTATAATATCTATATTTTTTATGAACTGAGTGTATATATTATAATTATTTTAATTCTTCACAATGCATTAAATGCAGAAAAACCTCTAATGAATTTATTTTTACTTTCCCTCAAGCCAATTTCTATAGCTGTTTATATCTAAATATATTTATATATTTAGATCGAAATATATTTTTTGTGTTTTGACATACCGTCATAAAATTATTTAAATATTATTTGAATATAAAATAATTTTTAAAATTAATTATTTTTCAGTGGAAAGAGAATGACATGGTCAGACATGAAACAGAATTAACATACTGTAGAATAGTGATATTTTTTTAATTCTTATTGAGAGAGGTTTAATTAAATCATTTAAAATAAAACCTAAATACAGGACCTAAACATATTATTCATTTATCCAACAATTTAAAAAAATTAGTTCTAATTACAATTTGTTTTTAAAGAATGAAAATCAAAAAATTCGTGGAGAGGTTGCAGAATAAATAACTAGGCAAAATTCCTGTAAATGCTTGACAAATTTCTTTTATATAAAGCTTATTATAATACATATAAATATAAAGATTATATGCAATGTTCTGGAACCCCTAGATTTTTAAATTTCTTTTTAAAAAACATACAATAGTTTCACAGATCGTATTAGATTCAGGAATACGTGACCTGACTTTCAAAATTTATAAATGAAAATTTTTGCAAATATTATCGAATGCGGAAAAAATACATATCAGTCGAAAATTGACAATATCTTTTTATGTGTGTAAATTTTTAAAATAGACGTTGGTTACAATAATTTTAATCTCTAGAAAAACTATTTTCTAGTCAAATTCATATAATTATTAATACAGAAAAAGGTTTTTAGAATTTCCCTCTATCGAAAAAAGTCGACTTGAAAGATTTATGTAAAATGTCTTGATATGTATAGTTACATCAAAGCAAAACCAACTCCGCTGCCTAGAAGTTTTCGTATTGTGGTCATTTCAGGGATACATTATTTTGCTCATAGAACTTTTTTAAATACATCAATCAATTTGTCTCATCAATGTAAACAAATGATATTCTTACAATATTAATGTATAACTAAAATTAAAAGAATATTTTACAAATTATATATAATAAATACCACCCTTTGTCTAAAAAAATTTGGTTTATAAAGTCATTAATATCGAAATTGAGAAAAAATCACATCTCAAACGATTTTTCAGAAAATTTCAAAATTTTTTAAAATATCTCTCCGTATCTGATAAATGATTTTGTAGTTATTACGCAAAAAGTAATTATGACATATACACACACGCACACACTCACGCGGACATTTTTTGAAAACCTAATTTTCAGACTCCTGAAGTAAAATTATGTCGAGAAATGTCGAAAAATTGAAATCGAAAATTTTCATTCTCATAGAGGCAGCAAACATGGATAAATTTGCCATATAACATATCTAATATATGCACTCTGAACTCTTTTTTCTGGAATTTAATATATATAATTATATAAAGTTCATGTGTCATAAAGCACACGTCTATTATATTTATCAACGACAAAACACAATTATATAATATATTTATATATCCTGAAGAAAAGCAATGATCCATAGCCGAGCTTTAACTCATAGGTCATAAGACATTGTTTCCCTCTTTTATCTAAATCTAATTATGTGCGCACGATTACTCTGATTAAATATAAATATACGCTTGAGAAAATTATATATACAATGTCGCATGAAAAGAGCTACAAGGAGTTCCCCATTTAGGTTTACATTTGTCGTAGATATAAACGCAAAAGAAATACTTAGTATATTTTAAAAAGTGGTACATTGAATACATATATGTTTCGTAGAAAAATTTCAAATAGAGTATAAGATTTTGTGCACAACTAAAATAACTGACTAGGTATTGTCCTTTTACATAATTCTTGTTGTACTGGATGATATGTTATTTTTCACAAACTTTTGTGCTTTTCTTACATTAAATTAAGATTTCTTCTGTTTTTTGGATCCAAAAAATAAAATCGCAGTGCCGATTGTTATATATTTTTAGAAAGAGGTATCTATACACAAATTTTTCTCTGGAATAAAGTTTCATTACAGACCTTGTATATTTTATATAAAAAAAATTTTGACTTCATCATCCGAAATTTGCAAAAATACATTATTATTTAAAATACTAACTAATCACCCAATAAAGTTTAAAAAGGGTGTAGAATAATTTAAATTTAACATAAGACAATACTTTTCCATCTAATACATTCGGCACAGATAATCAGGATTTACATGTAAAATACTTGTTTTGTAAACACTGAATATTAGAAAATTCAATTTTCTTAATTTAGGATCTTACAACTAGAATCTATAAATTTTTCAGTTTTTGTTCTTAATTGAGGAAACTCCTTCGACATATAGTATGAAAGATTCTTGGGCAGAGAAATCGTAAAAAATTGTATGTATATCACAGTCACAAAATCTGCTCAGAGCTATCTTTTTATTGTCGACAAGAAAAAAATCAAGTAGCTACTTTGCGACTCTTATTTTCCTGCGTCTTTTTTGTCACTGATTTTACGGTTTATCGCTTGTTGCGACTCTTCATGGTGAAACGCCTCCAGAAATTGCCACTCTTTTTTGTGGGAGTTGCTGTCGCTGAATCGCAATTGTAACTAGATTCCTCGTCTGTATCCTGAGCATTTTGGGCTTCCCTTATCGGAGAACTGGGTCCTAAATCTCTCTCCTCAACAACCCCATTCGTCTCCAGCCCTAGACATTAGAAATATAAGAATCAGTATTTTCACTCGTTTTAATATTTTCATTCAGGGACATTATTGATCAGAGAATTGAATTTTTGATACAACACTTTTAACAAAAAAATACCTTCTATTTTCATTATTCTCAATGAGTTGCAACTTGTTTTAATCTTTCTAGACCCTAAAGGCAAACCATTCACCTATCTTTTTTACTTATAACAAAAAGCAGCTGCAAACTCCTATACAGGAGTGTTCATTACAGAGTTGTGAATGCAAATTGAGCTCACTTAATGAACGCAACATTTGCCGTAGAGGTAATCACTTACCAGGTTACTTTACGGGTGGCAGAAATGAGGCATTTAACAAATTAACTTCCTCATAAAGAAAGTTTAAATCTTCAAGGAAAATAATATTTTAAATTATATGCGATTTTCGATTTTGATATCCTAGATTAGCATAGATGAATGACCTGACTTAAAAGGTAATCCTCCACTTTAAAATAATTATCTCTAAGATTACAAACGAAAGTAAGCTTATAAACCAACAGGAAATCTAAATTTTCAACTCAAAGGAAACGTACCGCCACCAGATCGTAACATGTCAAGAAAGGTGCTCTCAGCGTTTCCTCGCGAACGTCCTTGTTTTTGCGAGGGTGTGCCAAAGCTGAGACTTTGAATATTTATTTCTGCTTTAAGCTGTTCTGGTGGAATGTCGTCCACTCGAAACTCGTTCGGATCCTCCACGAACGCCTGCTGAAGATCCCGCATGATCTTCTTGCGAATAGTCTTCTTCATAGATAAATGTCGCTCTAAGTGCTTCACATCTGTTTCTGTCAAAGTTTTACTGTTGTCCCGTCGTTTTGATTTCTTCTTTTTATTATTCTTCGGGCTCTTATCCTCACCAGAAGTCGACCCCACAGAAATTGCATTATCTTTTTCCTCCCCTTGACCATTATCCCATTTACTGCCGAATCCGAAAATATCTCTCAAATGTGGAATGTTTCTTTCCGTTAACTGTGGTCTCGCCATTTTTCTAGATGTCTTTTGATGACCTTTATCCAGAAAATATAGTTAATCACTCTTCAGGAAAGCAGCTTACGGATTTTTCCCTTTGAGTGTTTTATGCCTTGGAAGTAAAGTCCAAATGATTCCTGAAACAAAAATAAAGAAGTATAAGGATAATGTTTTATGAGTCTATCATAAATTTATAGCATAAATTATCTGGAAACTAAAAACACATTTTCTGGACTGAATCTCGAATCTAAAAGAACTACAAGAATGAAAGAAGCCTCACAAAAAGTAAAAACTGAAGCATTTACTGCAAAGTAAAGTAAAAAATGGGAACATCCTGATGAGCGAAGTCTGCAGTGAGATTCCTGGTATCTTGAAAAAGAATAACACGCACGGACATCCATTTCCTTACATGGCACACAGTACGGTACAGTGAGTCAATTAAGTAACATCCACTGTCTCACGCCGTTCTTTCACGACTAAAATCATTTCCTATTATACGACTAAAGGTCCTTACGCTCCATGTGTGTCATTGTCAGATTATACCTGACACTACCTACAATTCTATACTTTGCCTAGTATATACTTATCACACTGAAAAAATGAATTCCAGTCTTTCTCAGGTGATGCTAAATTAACTCTATTTCCCTCTAGAATTTTCCATCAAACCCAGAACTGTCCAAATTCCAATTTTTTGAAAATTTGCAAAAAGAACAACTATTTTAGATTTTCTTATCTGCAAATTAAAAAAAGAACTTGAACATTTCATTATTTTAATATCGAGGCCTTTTAGTCCTGACTCTTTTATAATGAATATGGCGAACCTGAAGTCGTGAAGGACATTTACTTCGACGTATATTAGTTGTTATATAGCTTCTTGTTTAGACCGCAGGAAAGAACCTTGGAAGAATCTAGTCATGTTTTACATCATCATGAGTTTATCCTCATAAAAAACAAGATCTCTCAAAAATAAGACTGCAAATGCTTACACTGAAAATTATATTATTAAACTATAATTATAGTTCCTTTATCGAGTCTCTGGATCCAGAATTCTTATTACCTGGCGATTAGTTTCCGGACTGACCAAAAGTATTGTTTTCCTCTCAATTTCCTGGTTCAGGAAATGTCTAAGATCCTCAGTCTTTACTCCCAGAATCGCACCGCACGTTGCTAGGAAGCATCTCTTGCATCACAATATCACTTGACTCGATTCGACATTTGAAACAATGACTAGTGCGATAGAACGAACCCCATGGAAAAAAAAGAGAATGGGGTCCGTTCGCAAAAGCCGACTCGACTCGACTGAGAATATAGGCTCAAATCCGGGACTTTCACTTCGAGAATCAACAACCCAACGACTGACTAGGAGACTAACTCCTTCCTTGAGCTCAAATCAGTTCTGTCTTCCACCCACACAAGTAATTATATGTGTAGATAAATAAGTATTGAGAAATAGGTAACAAATATTTTGTACTGGTTCATTAACCTGTTGGAAAAATATTTAATCAGAATTTAGATGAATAGCTGCAAACTGGGCCAGGATTGAGATCGAAAAGTGACCCGGGAAAAATACACTAGACCTCTTCCAACTTATTAAATAATATATATATATATAAATATAAAAATATAAAAACATATAAACATTCTTATTAATAGTTTTTGTATGTTTACAGGGATTTTTCTCAATTTTCCACATTACCAGCCAGGATTAGAATAAAAAATGATTCAAGGATGTTTTTAATATTTTGGAAAATTTTATTATGGGTTTTAACAATTCTTCTTGTAGAAAATTCTTTGATGGTTTTGATTACCTCAAAAAAAAGACTTCTAACTTCTCGATTTTACTTTTTCATACCTCGTGAAACTAGCAATTATCAAGAATGGAAGTACTTTCTGTGTGGTAATAAAATGTCGGTACAAGCAGATCATCTACAGACAGAAGCGATAGGAGCTTTACCTTTCACCCTGAAATAACTGTAAAATTTGAACCAACCTAGATCGTACTAAGAAGGGCAAGTAGAACTTGAAGAGTTACAATTATTTCCAATCTAAATTAGTCTTGAAAACTAATTAACAGATGGAAAAAAATTCTATCTTGCTGACTCACAAACATACATTATCATTAATCCACGTGAGAAAATTTAACCGAATCTTAATCCTTATAAAATTCCATTCAATTTCTTTAAAATTAGTTTATACCAATTTAACTTTGTTTAAATTATTTTTTAATGGTTTCCAATTATTTTGAATGACTTAATACTTTGAAGAGTTTTTTAATTCCTTTCAATTACTTATTTTTATTCGGGTAAATGATTTGGCATCCTTTTTTGTATGAACGGATGGATATTCTCAAATATCGTATAAGAACCATTATAACAAATGTGTAATAAAATTAGTATAATAAATTAATTAGTATAATTAATTCAATACAAAGTAGGATTCTTTATTATATTTATATTTGGCAAGTGTCATCTGGATTTTACTATAGCGATATTATTTATAGTTATTCATCATTTTATAGTGTGAACAATAAAGCAGGTAATTTAATAATTTTATTGATTTCTTCGTGTATTTATATATCGACTGAGAATATTGAACAATTTCACCGGCACAGGTAAACGAAGGTACAATCAATATGAAATATGAGTCAATGAAAGGAGAGGTTCTCTCACTTCCTAAGTTTTAGCGGTTTATTAGAAAGAACAACAGCGTTAATATCGCTCCATATAGAATTACATAAGGACAACAACTTTCATTTAATTTATCCATAAACTCGTTCAACGACACTGAAACCTGCTTCAGCATCTAGATTAAGTTTAGAAAATTACATATAACTGTATGGGTCAAATTTACCTAGTCATGTCTCGCTTTCGAATTTTATAAGAATCACCTTATAACTTAAAAACTATGTAATCTTTCGTCGAGTGGCTTACTTAAAAATTCTCCAACCCAGAAGATTAAAAGAACTTTAAAAATCTGATAAGATTTTTCTAAAGCTGCATCGAATTTTTCCAGAACATTGTTATCAAGCAATAAGGGAGATTACAGCAATATTAGTTACATTTTTCACATTTGTTAGACATGCGAAAAAAGTCCACAAAGTAAATCCACATTTCGAAAAATCATATATGAAAATGCATTCTTCAAACAGTGGAACATCCCTTATGAAAATAATACTCAACAAACTATAAAATCGTTCCACATTTCATGGCAACTATCAATAAATATGATGTACCGTTACTTTATCCACTGATTTCCTCTCTTTTTATTGATTTCATGTATAATCACTTTGAAAAAGCGGCTATCCGCATCGATGCGCATACACTTGTGGATGTCACTTTGTATATGACTGCGCACCTTACAGATGCGACATTAACTGCAATGTGCAATCTGTGAAGACATGATCTCCCAATAATGCAAATTTGCAAATTTTTGAGTGTTGCGCACCAGTCAACTGAATTAATAAGTTGCATGTAACCGAAAGTGGTACGTAACATGCAACCAACTGTAACGTTTATGCAACTCCAGAGTGGTCACGGACCTTTTGGAAGTAGGGACTAGGAACACGTAGGAACAAGCGTGACGGAGAAATTCATATGTTCTTTTTGTTTCACATTAGTTTTATGTATATTGTGTTTCGTCACTCTTATTATTTATAGTTTCTCAATTGAAATATCTGCGAGCAAACTATATATGTTCTATAAGAATCAGTTGTCTTTCCAACAGTGTATTTCTTAAATCTAGTTCATCTGGAAGTATAATCTTCAGCCGGTTTCAAGTTTTAGCCTCGGTTTTATCTCTTTTTGTTACTAAAACGACTTTTTTACATTCTTATTTTATATCTATATGTTACCAGTCAGGTAACAATTGTTGCCTTGGCTCGGACCTGTGCATTTAAATTATTTCATCAATAGCGCTTACCTGTGCCGAAGAGCAATCTGATGATGCAAGCGAGAATCTCCTATTTCCTGGTAAAGGTGAAAAACCAGCACTGTGGCTTCTTCAGGTTCTTCCTTTCTCCTCATAATGTACGAAGCCACTTTAAATTCGAAACCACTCTTCTATTGTTTTAGAAATTCTTCTTTTCTGTTTCATTTCTGATTACGCATTGTTAGTTGTTAGTTATCAGTAAATAATATTATAACAGGATATTAGCTGCGGCACGAATCAACTATAACTTGAAACCCGGTACCGTTAGGAGTTCGTTCAGAACTGAACATGGACCGACCGTACGTCAATGAAAGTCGTCGGGTTTCTGCCCCACGCGGTATTTGTGCGCAGTAACTTTGCGCAAGTAAATACAGGTAATACTGATAATACTGATAATAGATTGTAAAAGTATTTTGTACTCATATCTATATGGAGTAAGCTAAAAAAAGAAAATTTATCTGGAGCAACATCTGCAAAATTTGATAACAGCGGATCGATTATGTAAATTTTCGTCATTTAGGCAAGGTTGGCAGAAGGGGTGAGAAAAAGGGGTAGGAAAGGAAGTCTGGAAGGTGGAAAAGGGGATGAGAATCATGATTTGGAATAGGAATATTTTTTTTACATTTCTCATACTTTAAATGACGGCTGAAATATTCAAGGTCGTTCTCAAAATCAGCATAGCAAAATACTTAATGTTCGAAGTGCTTCACGCAATATACGGATGAAAAAACCAGTCTTCCCCATCATATTGTAGATAGGAAGAAACAGAACAAGTGTATTTTTTTTTACTTCCGCCCTTGAAAGACGATATTTTACAAAGAGACTTTCACAATATTAATTCTGTTATTTTTAAAAATGAAAAAGTTTTAGGACATTTCCACGAGATTTATTCATGGTATTTTATAAAAAACGCATGATTTAATAAAAAATTCCATCTGATCTTATTTTTTCATTCTTTGACATTTCTTGATAAGTCTGTGCAGAGAATGATAAACTTTTTAGGTTTCTTTACCCCTAAAGGGCAGTTCGAAATGACATATACCCTTTAAGGGTGAAGGTTCAAACGAAAGTTCAATGAAGATGAATTATAGATTTTTATAGAAACTATAATTCTTTAATGAGCTGTTTTATAAATATATAGAATGAATAATGTTTATGGTAACGGACCTTCTAGTCTACTAGAAAATAATATAAAACCAATAAACAGGAAAATACCACGTGGGTTGCCACATCCGGTTGATTATTACAGGTGTTGGATCCAAGTTATAACATCGAAATTCGATCTTCATTTTGCTCAACAAATATTATAATTAAATATAATTATATATTTCATTCTAATATTTATTGATTAAGAAGAGGAAATTGAGTTAGAGCTGGAACCCAACACCGGTAAACACCCTTAAGTCATAAGAAAACAATTAATATTCAAGTAACATAAAATATTTAATTATGAGACTAACATATGAAGGAGTATTTAACAATATACATTAAAACTGATCAATCGGCATTGAAGAGAAGATTTTCCTGAAAATAGAATACGTACATCTCTTTTGATATTATATTCTATTTAGAAACCTTAATCACTGGATGATATTTGTGCTGCCAACACAATTCTTGGAAATTAATCTTCGATTGATGTAAGTATCAGAAATTTATCAGCTTTTATCACCTGACTTTTCCAACTCATGAGCCATCTGCAAACATAAATTACTAAACATAAATCTTCAAAGAAAATGTAATTGAAATTCGGTTGATCATTTTATCAATTTTTTTTTATATTAGGTATATGTATTTTTTAGTAGAATATATTTTATTTAAGTCTTCCATTGAAATTTTAAATATAAAAGAACCATTAAATATAAAACAAACCATTTTGACGTCTACGAGAGAGGAAGGAACGTACTCCTTGTTAATCGTGTATACAAGTTTGCAGTAATCTCGATAAAGGTTAAACTGATCCTTCAGCCAACTTTGGATTTCATATAAACGTTGATGCAAGTCTACGCTGTTTTCTCTCACCTCATCATTAATAAAAGCATCTGTATAAAATAAATTAGATAGATATTTTTATAAAATTTAAATTAAAACTAGAAAAAAAGAGAAATTGTCTATTATTTCTGAAAATCACGTCACATGTAAAATATTCTTAATAATAATAACAATACTAATTGCAATAATAATATTTTTCAATATTTGATAAACTATTACTTTAATATATTCAGGATTCATTGCAATTTACCAGTTCTCTCGAATCCAGCGATATTTGGAAAGTTGAGGGGTTTGAAAAGTATCGGCTTTCTCATCTGCTTCTTGCTTTGATAAAACCATTGTTTTTCTTCTTCTAACATGAAAGAACTTCTACAAGAAGCACGAATATAATTTTTTGGCACCTGAAGCTTTTGTGGAATTTTACTCGGGATTTTGCGAAATTTAATTGTTCTCGCATCTTTTTCTGAGTGCCTTTGGCATTCAGTTTTTTTATTAGAATCATTCCGGGAAATATCATCCTTTTTTTGACGTAATCGCGTCGAATGGGCGTCTTCAGATAATTTTTTTGTGGCTCTTACTTTATAAATTGATTTGCTAAGCGTTATCACATTTTGAGATTCTATGTCTTGTTGAGATTCTTTTCGATTTTCTTCTGAAACCTTGAATGAAAATGAAAAAATTTTTATTTAAATTTCAATTATACATATATTTCATATTTAACTTATACCTCTCAAAAAATGAAATTACCTTTGACAATTTTTTTAAACTTCTTTCGGAAGATATGCTTTTTCTCTTTTTTTTCTGAACCGCGATCGATGATACACTCTCAGAATCTTCAGAATCTTTTCCCCCCGAACTCTTGTTCATGTACAACTGAATTAATTCTGACTCATGATTTTTCTTATTCTTTTCAGAATTATTTTTGACTGGATGCTCAATAGTTTCACGATTTTCTTTTTCTTCAATCTTGGAAGAAACGTGATAAATTGGTTGCTCAGTTTTTGAACTATTACTAGGCTTTTTGATTCTATCACTCATTTTACTTTCCTCAACTCTAACACTTTTTTTCTCTGTAGATTGTGATGCTTTGTATTTTAGAGAATACTGAGGAAAATCCTCAGAATTAGAAATTTCTAATTTTTGAGTTATTTTTATACACCTAGATAGTTCATTGCTGAAATTTGATTCAACTTCACTTAGGGTTTTTGTTTCTTTAACCAACGTCTGCTCAACTGATTTTTTATTCGATATTGAGTCGTTTCTAGACGGGAGAGAAGATTCTTTTTTTCTTAATTTTGGGGACGAGAGAGTCTCATCAGAATTTGTTTCAGTGGAGAAAGGCTCCAAGGGATTTTCTACCTCGGTCTTTAACGTAGCTTCTGACTGAAATAAAATTTATTACATGGCGTAAATTATAAATTAAACATATTATTATTATTACTAATATTTCAAATTAAAAAGCCTACCTCTGAATAACTAGAAACGTCTTCAAAAGTGTCATCAGAATATCTGTAGACGTCATTCTGAACAGGAACGTCTAGAAGATTTTTTGATGAAGATGTGTTTTCAATAGTAATTTTCAAATTCACTGGATCGTAATCAGAATTCATAGCATTGTCAGAATCTTTCAAAGTTTGAATTTCCGAATCAATAGCTTCACTTATCGAAGATAAAGAAGTAGATTTATCTGCCTGCAGTTTATGAAGAGTCACATCAACATTAGTAATTATATTTCCTTCGCCTGCTGGTCCCATTTCTTCTTTAACAGATCTTGTATTTATTGTTATTTTAGAAGTCGAATAAGTATCAGACCTTACTGAACTTGTGGAAGATTTATCAAAAATTGTAACAACTACAGTAGAAGATTCAAGATCTTCATTTGGACACTTTATCCTTATATTTGGTTCCATTTGGGTACCAGGCATTTTTATATGAATCTTCTGTTTTTCATTTACTCTCACTTCATCACCAGATCCAGAAATTGGAAGATTTTCAACTTTATTTGTAAAATTGTCGAAACTTTCGGTACTTGTACTTGAATGTTGTTTTTCGTATTTTTTTAATTTGTATTTCTCGTCAATTTCTTTCAACCGCAGCAAAAGAGGAATAGTAGATTTCGATTTCATCATCCTTTTTGCAATTTATTGAAATATTATTAAATTTTTAAGTTAATTGAAGTTTTATTTGAAACTATGAATTTTATAAGAACATGTAAAGTGTTGATGACAAGGAAAACGTGACACGTTTGACTTTTGAGAAGCCGAGTTGTGGGTAAATCCGTTACCATAACAACGGATATATTATATTACAACGCCAGAACTCGTAAAAAAACTCAACAAACAAGTTTGAAAAAATGGTTTTTTAATTCCGTGAGAAAAAAACGCTTTAAAAATTTTTAACAGTATCAAATCATCAAATTTTCATAAAAAACTAATGTTCTTTTATTGGTGCCGGTAAAGTAAGAATCTACAAGTAGTATTCTTAGGTATATAGAAAGGTAGAAACATTTAAAAAGTTTTTATAAGTAAATAAACATAAATAAATAATCAATAATCATATAAATGATACAATAAGTAATAAAGTAGTACATACTATTAGAATCAACTAACATAAATCTACAATATGTGACAAAAAATTAATTTATTCCACTCTCTAGTTAACTTATAATTATTCTGTTATTTTTTCGCTCTTGGAATAAATTTAAGTAATTTAATTTACAAAATTTATTTAGTATTTCTTTCTTTTGTAAATATTATATTATAGAATTTTTTAAATTTCGTAAAATCACAACTACTTATTATTATCTCTGAAAAATGTTTTTTTTAATCTTAAACTTTTTTTTATCGCTCTACGCCTTAATTCGACCTCCACGGCATTCTTTAGTTCATATACAACCTCCCCCACCTTTAGATTTCGGAAAAATATATGACGAAAATACACGTATCCTTTTCTTTTTTGACTCCTTGACTTTGCCTGATTTTGGCACATTTATTTAAAATTACAAACAATATGAATATCATTGTTTATAGTATATAATGATATTGAATTATTAAAAATTAGCTTTTCTAAAAAAGAAAACTTTTTCATTAGTTGTAAAGAATGACTTTCAAATTTGAGTAATTTCAAAAAAGCCCGCCAAAATCAACCAATGCAATGTTTATGTATCTGCATTACCGACAGTGCAGTGAATTGTTTACAACAAAATGCCGTGGCGTTGAGTGCCGTGAGCGTGGTCGGCGCTGATTCGTCGATTCAATTGACCAACCAGCTCTTTCCATCTGTCTGCCTCGACGGCATACATCACTAGGACTTTCATGAGCGGTCTACCATTATCGGCTTGTTTGTCAGAAAATCAAGACACAAAATGCGGTCCCTTTATCTATTAGCAGTTATCGCAATCGGGGTGGTCACCGCCGAGGTATTCTTGGATGAAAAATTCAACGATGGTAAGTAAATTAAAAAACTATTCTAAATATTCTATTCCTCAGTGCATATATATATTCTTCATCCCGTCATCCTTACAATCTCCGATCTTCAAACAAGAGTCTCCTCGATTTTCACCACCTAGAAAATATACATCCTTTATGTCTCTATTTATCCTCTCGTTTTCATAAAAACTAAATCTACTAAAAAATTATAAATCGCGAAGTGTCAAAAGCCGCCGGTAACCGCTGTAGTGAAAGCGTTGTGTGATTTTTGCCGGAAAGTGAAATTTAAAGATCGAGGGGGGGAAGTATTGGAGTTAGAAAGGGATCAACCATCAAAGTCCAGATGATCGGGAAACCACACCCCTCCCGCATGTTTATTTAATCAATTTTCCATCCGAGAAAATTCGTAATCAAATTCACTACGGGTGACGCCTTGAACCGTCACAATTTCTCTGGGCCCTCCATGACAACCGGTCTTAGTTGCCACGGATATTTTTTTTCTTTGCTGAATATACATTTATTATTTTAGTGTCGGTATGGCTTCTTATTTCCCTACATTGAACGATTTTCTGCATAATTTATTTGCTCGAAACAGCTTAAGGCCGATGTTTGTGATATGGAAAATAAAAAAATGTCGCCAAGCATTTCGGTGAAAATATGTCCTCGTGGCGATTTGCGCCGCTCCTGCAGTAATTGCATTGCTCTTAAAGCCGAACTGGCCTCTTGAAACTTTCTTTTATTTTTTAAAGAGCAAATTAACGGTTTCAATTTCGTGAAGTAATTTTCATTCCCTTTAAAATGTTTACTGTGTGACGTTAATTCCTATGACGTACTGTATTTACAAAATAAAATATTGGTGAAATTATATGATTCACTCTAATAGTTTTCATATTTTTAAAAGTCTGTTATGTTACTAATTTAATATTTTTTTAATTTATTACATGTTTTTAGTAACTTAAAATTAGATCTCTTTTTAAAAATAGAAGTATGACTAAAGCGAAAAAATGTAATTACATTTGCGTAAAACGAAGAATTCGATCTAAATAAAAAATTTATTTATTTTGTACTAATAAACTTTTATGATGAGTTATACAATATTTTTTTAAACGAACTGGTCTTAGTAATTTTCTTTTCTCAACTTTCAGATTCCTGGGAAAAGAACTGGGTCTATTCCGAACATCCAGGAAAGGAGTTTGGAAAATTCGTCCTGAGCGCTGGAAAGTTTTGGAACGATCCAGAAAATGACAAAGGTGTGTAAGATAATAAAAATAAAAAAAACTATCTGAATTATTTCCGAGCCTAGAGTCACTTACCTTGCTAAATAATGCATGGATAGTGCTAGAGGAACTCGGAAAGTAAAATAGATCACGCTTATGCCCTGGTGTAAATTTCATATTTACTTCAGGTACCTTGTGTTGATACAAATCTTAACTTTTATTAATAAAAGTTTTAATATAAAACCTTTCTCGAATTCTTAACTTACAAATTTTAATTCACAGGTATCCAAACATCCCAAGACGCCAGGTTTTATGCCCTGAGCAAGAAGTTCGCCCCCTTCAGCAACAAGGACAAGAATTTAGTCGTTCAATTCACCGTTAAACATGAACAAAACATCGACTGTGGTGGTGGATACGTCAAAGTGTTCGACTGCTCTCTTGATCAGAAGGACATGCATGGAGACAGTCCCTATCTTCTTATGTTCGGTAAGGCATAGTCAAAATTCTTCAGTCTAAATCTAAAACGCAAAATAATTCCACAAACAGCAGGTCATTCACTCAATTTTTGGAATTCGGCCAAAGTTGTTTCCAAATCACAAAAGTTATGTACACAAGGAAGCAATATTTTCCCTTTGCTCTTTCTCCACCCGTCTTTCAAGTCAAGACTTAATGACCTTTTCAAAATTTAAATATCATTTACACGTGTCATTTTGTACAGGACCCGACATTTGTGGACCGGGAACAAAGAAAGTGCATGCCATTTTCAGCTACAAGGGTAAGAATCTCCTAATCAACAAAGACATCAGATGCAAGGATGATATCTACACTCATTTGTACACTCTTATCGTCAAGCCTGATAACACTTATGAGGTAAATTTCAACCCAAATTTTATATATATATATATATATATTGGAATTGATTTTGGATCGAGACTAGAGTCACGTGTTCTTAAAGAATACTGTAGAGAACACGTGCTAAATAACCTCGTAGAGCAAAGATTATCTTGTATAAATTCTGTATATAAGTCTTGGATACTTTTATACGCACCTTACAAAGAACAACATTTGATCTTCATTAATTAAATTTTTTAATTTCTCGAACTGTTCACTAATTTCGTTGAAAAATTTTATTGAAGAAACTAAGTATATCTTTTTTTACTTCCAGGTTCTCATCGACAATGAGAAGGTTGAATCTGGAGAATTGGAAGCCGACTGGGACTTCCTTCCCCCCAAGAAAATCAAGGACCCCAACCAATCGAAACCTGAGGACTGGGACGATAAGCCAACCATTCCCGACCCAGACGACAAAAAACCCGAAGACTGGGACAAGCCAGAACACATTCCCGACCCAGAAGCAACCAAGCCCGAAGATTGGGACGATGAGATGGACGGAGAATGGGAACCACCCATGATTGACAACCCAGACTTCAAGGTGCTTTGAAAGTTCATCTTTTAATATTCTTTTTAGTAAAAATAATTGCAATCTTGGAGTATTTAAGATCCTAGAGTACACCAGTTCGCGATGTTTATTTTCCTTTTTTTCATAAACTCACAATTGTCGTATATTGCAGGGAGAATGGAAACCAAAGCAGATTGACAACCCCAACTACAAGGGACCATGGGTACATCCTGAAGTCGACAATCCCGAATACGAGGCTGATCCTGAAATCTACAAACGAGATGAAATCTGCGCAATTGGATTCGATCTCTGGCAGGTGAAGGCAGGTACCATCTTCGACAATGTTCTCATCACGGACGACATCGAATATGCACACAAAGTTGGAGAAGAAGTTTGGAAGCCCACTTTCGTAAGTTTTATTTTTTAAAAGTTCAATTTTTTTTATTGTGAATTTTTTGCACTCTTTACGTTGATTTCTAACTATAATCTTAAAAAACATATTTTAATTTGTAATTTTTGATATTTTACAGGAAGGTGAGAAGAAGATGAAGGAAGCCCAAGAAGAGGAGGAGAAGAAAGAAAGAGAAAAGGAAGCGAAAGAAAGTGGAGAAGACAAAGATGATGAGGATGAAGACGATGATGAAGAGGAGAAAGAAAATGAAGTTCCTGAAGTTGAGGTACGTACTTTTCACACGTAAATGTGTATTGATAAAAAAGAAAAGAAAATTATACATGATGATAAACACCATTTCCGATCTCCATGAGAGATAAAAAAGGTGGAATTCCTCGTTGCTGAAGATAATTTTCATTATAAAAATTATTTGGAGTAATGTTCTCTTTAACTCTACTAATTTTTTTTTATTCGATTTCAGGAACACGATGAGTTGTAAATATGTGGTGCCGAGTGTGGCATAGACTGTATTCCAGGAGCTGCTCAGCCCATAAGTCGCGCTAGCGCATTGTAGGCATACAAGATAATTGCTTAAAGGAATGTTTTAAAGACTGGAGTAATAATCCTGGATCCTCAGTACCAACATATTCTTCGTGAAAGGATGCTCACTTTCTATGGTGTACATTTTATATTTAAAATCTAAGAAATATGAGGATCAGTATCTTGCACTTCGTCTAAAGATGGAAATCTTGACGATCTCTCACTTTTCGTGGATCGAGAATTATTGTTCGCATGTGTAGATCACAAAAAAAAACGTGAACATTTTATCCAAGATCTTGCCCGTGTCGCGGTTGTCGTTGCAGCAGCTCCAAAAGACTAAGTTGTTCAGTTTTTGTTTGTCAAGTGTTTTTATATTATACATAAAAAATAATTGAAGTGTAATTTAATATCGCTATATATAAATATATTATATATAATTATTTCATCATCCATATGCAACGTATTCATAGATTCCGCAGTAATGTAAAAGGGATGGATGTGTGCAAACGTGACTGAGTGATAATAAAATGATAATTATCAAACCATCAATAACCATGTAATAAGTAAATAAAATAAGACCTTTTTTTAAATGTGCTCAAGTCGTTCATTTTCGAACGGGTCCCAACATTCGCACGTAGACGAATTTCGTCAAATAATTGGAAGTTGTAGTAGTGTAAAAACTGAAAAAGTCTATTTGTAATATTTTGCAAATTAAAGTGATTACAGTACATCTGCAGTATTTATCTTCAGAAACCTTTCATATAAGTTTGCTATTAATTATGTAGACATCTTAGAGACGTTGATTAAACTGAAATTAAGTGGCAGTGGTTGACGCTGCCGGGCGAACAAAATTTATAGGACGTTATTGGACAAATTTTTTTGACCACTAGAGAATATGGACCTCCATATATTTGCTGACTACGTGGCAGTTTTTTTCGTGTTTAAAAAATTTTTTAAACCAGTTTTAAATCGTGTCTTCTGCGTCCATATTTAAAAAATTGCAATTATAAGCACGCCTAAATAAATCAACCAATCGCCACGCATATGCAATGTGGTTGGATAAGATAACATTCCACTTAACCAATTGTCTGTTAAAACTTAAAAGCACTATTTGATCTATCACATTAGCGAGTTAGCCACTTTCGGTGAAGGTCATTGAGTTCTTCATTCATCGGTGTTTTATTGCATATTTATTTGTCAAGAAGGTAAGAAATAATATCTTTCAAAATTTTGAATAATTTAATTTTTCTGTGCTCACTAAGTTTATATACTGAAGCGATATTTTTTCGTATTTTTAGATTTTTCTGCTGCGAAAATGGCAAATTTGATTCCTACAGTTACTCTTAATAACGGATTAAAAGTACCCGCTATTGGACTTGGAACATGGCAGGGCATTGTAAGTACATATGTTCAATTAAAAATAATCCGTGATACATATACGCTAATAATGATAATGATTTCTTATGATAATTATGATTTCTATTGCCAGAGATGAGGTTATATTGCGCTTTAAAATTATTGATATGAATCGTGCACGATTCATATCAATATCACCTCATATCACCATTTTGTTATTATCAGTATTTATTTATTATTTTTATTATCACTATTTAGCACTATTTATCAGTATAATTTATGTACGTAGTGTATATTTTACTTGTAAACTTAATTCTTACTAATTAATTGTCTAGATTAGAAATTAATAAAATTTACTTATTATAGAATGATCCCAAAGAAGTACAAAATGCAGTAGGTTTTGCAATCGATGCTGGTTATCGACACTTTGATTGTGCAGCTATTTATGGAAATGAAGAAGAAATTGGAAAAGAATTGCTGAAAAAAATCGCTGAAGGTGTCGTGAAAAGAGAAGATCTTTTCATTGTTACGAAAGTAAGAGACAAATTAGAGAATTTAATTTAGATTCAATCAATTCAATGATAAAATTTAATGAAATTAGAACTTGGCTTAAACACCCTTAAAACCAAAGTTATTTAATTTTTATTATTAAATTTTTCATAGGTTTGGAACGACAGTCATAAAGAGGATCAAGTGGTTCAGGCATGCAAAGATTCTTTGAAAAAGTTTGGATTAGATTATATTGATTTGTACTTAATCCACTGGCCAGTGGATGATACAGTAAGTTTGACTTATAATAGAATTGACTAAACTTTTTAAAGACCTATTTTCTTATTTGTTTTTGAAATTATTAATTTCTAAATTACCATTTACAAATAATAGGTTTTTGAATTATTATTCTATATTTCTTCAGGATAGTGTCGATTACGTCGAAACCTGGCGTGGAATGGAAAAATGTTTCGAATTAAAGTTGGTGAAAAGCATCGGTTTAAGTAATTTCACTCCCGAACAAATCAACAGAATCCTATCAATCGCAAAAATTAAACCAGTAATGAATCAGATTGAATGTCACGTGAACTTGAATCAGAAAAAATTGAGGGACTTTTGTGCCCAAAAGTCGATTGCTATTACCGCTTACAGTCCTTTTGGTGCTCCTAATACTCCTGGAGGAAGTTCTGGATTTAAATCGACTGAAAAAGTTGCACTTGATTCTCCAATTATCGAGCAAATTACGAAAAAATATAATAAATCTAAATACCAAGTTGCTCTTCGATATCTGGTTAGATTTTTTCTAATTTCAATTAATTGTAATTTAAAATTACATTTCTTTCTATTTTAATTATTTATTTTTCAAATATAAATAATATTCATATGATTCTTAAGAATATAAAAATATTTTCAGATCGATATTGGCACAATTCCGATTCCAAAGTCTAGTACGGAAAAGAACATTAAGGCCAACTTAGATGTATTTGATTTCAAATTAACGCCTGAGGAAATTGCAGAAATTGACAAACTCGATTCTGGAACACGAACCTGCCCCGCAATTCAGTAAGTCAACTTTTTAATCATTTTATTTAAGATATGTTTTTTTTTTAATTGAAACATTTTCTTGCAGGTACAAAGGATTTAAATATTATCCCTTCGAGGCCGAGAATTAAAAAGTACTACAGAGGACAATAAATAATCTAAAGCATACATGACGGTAAATAACCATAAACACATTGGGTTTGGATAAACTACTACAAAGATTTAATGTTGATTAAAGTAACCATAAGATTAATCAATCAATAGCTTATCTACTAGTATAGATAGTATTTTTCTACTACTTTTCTTCTCAATAAAATTAGTTTTCATCGAACCATAATCCTAAAATATCTAAATCTTGGGGAGCTGTATAATGACTTTTTCAAAAAATACGTTTTCTCAATAATAGAAAAATTGTTGTATTATTACAATATAAAAATTTTATTTAACGATAATGATTTGAAAAAAGTCAAAACAGCGAAAAAGTTTGGAACATAGTTCCACCAGGTGTATAAGAATCTGAGCGCAGAGCATCAAAAGAACCTTTCTTCAGCGTCCGCGCTCTATGATGTAGTTGCGAACAAACTGACGACTGATGTGGAGAACTGAACCAAACTGAACAGAATATTGTAAATACGAACAAACTGCAAAGAAATTTTGATAGATTTTCATGAGCAATTAAAAAGGCCCTTTCTAGAGCCACCAAATTTTTAATGAAGGATCATCTTCATTTCAAACATGAGAAGTTTTTTTTTTATAAATTAAGGAATTAATTCTGGATTCTTCATATTTAGCATTTATTTCAGAATTTAATTAATCTTAAATGCATTTAGGAAGTTGTTCACTCTTTAAATTCTTTGAAATCATTTTGAATCATCCTGCAAATCTGCAATTAAACTAGCAATTTTATATTGACAAAACGGGTCATTATAAAACAACCGTAATCTTATTTTTCTAGGGACATTTACACCACAAATATTGTTTTCAAATTTTTAATAAAGGAATAGAATTTTATTACCACTTTAAAAATAAAGTAAATATCTATAAGTTCTAAAGTATTTAAATAAATTACTTGCAATTATAACATTTTTAATGATATAAAACCTTGATTATACAATCAATTATCTTTATACGAATTCAAAAATATTCAAAACTGTATAATAAACAAATAATAACATGTTTGAGATTACAACTACGTTAGAAAAATTGGTGGCCCTGAAAAGGGCCAATTTGCATTCAATTGTCAACCATCATACCAGTAAATAAAAATAACCAAACTCAAGGTTTACTTCTTGAGACTAAATGTCATTTTCGGTCCGGTTTTGATAATTCGAATCGGAGCGACGAGTTTGGTATTCGGTATACCAAAAATCTTGACAGCCTTCGATGGACCCGCAGAAGCAGTAATTCTTGAAATCTTACTGGTCTTTGCTATCTTCAAAATTTGGCGTTCCTTCTGTATAAGCTTAGCCAGCCTCTTTCTTTTCAGTCCACTGATCTTGCTTCTCTTGACTCTTTTCATTTCCCTTTTCGGAATTTGAAGTTCTACGGCTGACATTTTAAAGGAACCGGAAACTCCTTTTCCAGTAGTCTGCACTAGAGATCCGGAAACCAATGCAGTTCTCAAATATTTTTTTATAAATGGAGCTTGAATCTTCGCATCAATGTGGAAAGTTCCAGCGACGTACTTTTTAATTGCATGAAGAGAAGAACCACCTTGTTCGTTTAAAGTTGATATTGCTGAATTTACCATATCAGCAACTTTGGGATGTTTATGAACTGGAAAGTCAACTGATTTCTTCCTCAATCCTTGAGATTCATTCACTTCGGAATTCTTCAATGATGTCAGGATTATCACAGGAGATAATAATTTCTTGCTTGCCATGATGATCAGAATTATTTGATTGAAATTTTTTGATGTATTTTGAGTTTACCTCGGATATGAGCTCTGCGACTTTCAGAGAAAATCGTGGCTCTTGAAACAGAATGGTCCTTTATCAGTGGTGAGCACGGACGATGTAGAGAGCCGGTTCGTGAATTCACCCCTTCATAATGTCTATTTCTCCACCCACAGATGCAAGGAAAGTTCTTCAATTTGTATCAAAAAATAGGAAAAAAATTTGTAAATTTACTGGATTAATTTCCAAACCCGTCAGGCAGTTTAGTTCACAATTCTTTAGTTTCTTATTTTATTTTTCAGGTCCTTCGGTAAAAAAATCAAAAGATTTGTTATCAGGTTGAATTTTCTATGACTTCGTATGACCATATCCGACTTGGAGAAATTGTAAAAAGGATTTTATTGTTAACAATGTTTATTTAATGAGATTTTGCTTGAATAATAACTTAAAATATAAATTAAAAATTATTTTTTAATGATAGCTTTTGAAATTATTCCGTTTTTGTTTAATTGGGCATAAAAAGATTCGAATTATTAATTAATAAATAATATAATTAATGATAGTATATTTAATATATCAATTTTTATGAAAGAATGGTATAAATTTATATATAAAAATATATAAATGTTTAAGTACTGAACTATCCCGGGCCAAGAAATCTTGAGGAAAATCGATGCTGCAGCCTCGCCCTGTTCAAACTGGGATTGGCTGAGCATTCCAACGTCCAATTGATAATGAACAATTCCCACGGTGTAAAAATTATAATAAAACCTGCAAAAGACTCAAAGCACCTTTTTCTTATCCGAATAAGAAAAAGATGTTTTTGCAGAAAAAGTTTGTAGTGGCCATGATTACCAGAGAATTCGATTTCTTCATTTTTATTAACAAGTAATTAATATTTCTACGCTCTGTAGCTCTACTTATTTTTAAAGAAAAATATAATATAAAGAGATTGGGAATAAATAGTAAAATTACTCAAATTGATCACACAAAGGATACTTTATTTTATAATTCTAAGTATCCAAATTGAGAAAAATGCACAGTGAAAAATGCAAGCATCAGTTTAGTAAAAATATTTGTGAAGATTATCGTTAATACATACATCACAGTAGACAAAAATTTATAATACTGCACCACTGACAATTGACATTCAGATATTATCACACCTACAACTACTTTGAATTTACTTTCAAGTTTCGTTGCAGCTGAAGAGACCATTCATATTCTTTTTGTTAAATAATACTGCATTGAGACATATTTGGCAGACAATACTGGTAGGAAGCAATTACATAAGAAACAAAGTACTTGTAGTGTATTTTACAATATATCTATAACGTATTTAACATTCCAAATATAATATCTATAATATTATTTTGTTCGATAAAGAGCTGAGATAAGAACTTTAGGTTTCTTATCTCATCTTACTTTCATCTATTATATTTAGACTTAATAACTTATGTTGCAATACAAAAAACTGTTTAGGTCGAGTAAATTTAGATGTCTTATCTCTTTACCCATTAAAATAATATTATAGATGTTATATTTAAAATTGTAAACACGTTACATATCGTAACATACATATAAATAAACATGAAAAAGAGCATATAAATACGAAAGGAGAATGATAAATATTCTTTACAGAACACATAGAATACTAAATGGTAAAATGGTTCTAAATATCCTGAAAAAATTCTTAAATGTTTTCATGGGGGGGAGAGGTCAGTGGTCTTAAAAAGTAATAAGTAGAATTGGGTAATCCCTAACATCCAATTACCTAAAATAATTTATATAATTAGAATTTTAGATTCTGCTGGACATCGTGCATAGCCTTTGCGGATTTATGAAGAAGAGAAGTTTCATTTTCTGTCAACTTTTGCTGAACAACGTAAGTGACACCGTCTTCACCCAACGTACAAGGCAAAGAAAGGAAAACTTCGTTATCAACTCCATGAAGTCCCTGTAAGTAATACAATTTGGTATATTTTTAATATTTCTTGAATAATGAATTTTACAATAAGTGTTTTAAATTTTTCCTTGGCTTACCTTAATCATGGTAGATACAGCATGAACTTGATTTGTATTTCTGAGAATGGACGAAGCGAGATTCGAAATGCTAAGACCAATGGCCCAGGAAGTGTAACCCTTCAATTTGATCACTTCATATGCACTTTCAACTACCTGTTTGTGAATTTCGTTCCATTTTTCATCATCTTTCTCTGTACCGACTTTGTCATCCAAATCGCGTAGTCTGACTCCAGCAACATTAACTCCAGACCAGACTGGAACTGTTAAAGGAATTTAAGATTATTTAATGATATATAGTGGGATGTAAGACAATTTTTATAATTTTAAGCATCTGCACTTGTTAAGGGCGTTGGACCCAAGAGTGTTAAGCTCTAAATTCCGTTCTCCATTTTAATCAACAAAGATTATAGATAAATATTTTTTCGCTCTGTAGCCCTGATATTTTTTCAAATATAAGACTGTGTACAGAGCGAAAAAGTATTTTATTTCAATACTTTTCACATAAAACGAGGAATTAAAAAATACCCTTAAGTTTAAAATTTTTTTTATTTAAAAAAAGACTTCTTACCACTTGTATCGCCGTGTTCTCCAATAATCCATCCATGGCAGGAAGTAGGCGCAACAGTTAATCTTTGAGAAAGTAGAAATCTAAATCGAGCAGAATCTAAATTAGTGCCGCTTCCAATCACTCGATTTTTTGGCAATCCAGAGAGCTTCCAAGCTACATAAGTCAGTATATCCACCGGATTTGAAACAATGAGAAGAATTGTATTTGGACTGTATTTTACAAGCTCAGGAATTATTCCTTTGAATATATCTGTGTTCCTCTGAACCAGATCCAAACGAGTTTCGCCTTCACGTTGACGAGCACCAGCTGTCACGACACACAGGACCGAATTTGCAGTTGCTGCATAGTCTGTGCTTGCATTAATTTTAGCATTTTTTAGAAACGCACTTCCGTGCTGAAGATCCATCATTTCACCCTTTAATTTGTTAGCCATCACATCTATTAAGACCACGTCGTTCGATACGTGCTGCAAAAAGAATTATTTCGTAAAGAATTCAAGTCTACAATAAACGAATATAGTTTGATAAAGAAACTACTCTTATCTCAATTATTATTCCTTTTTTTAAACTCGTTAATTTAATACTTACGCTTGTTAATATACTGAATGCACAGGCCATCCCAACTTGACCAACACCAACAATTGTGATTTTATTCTTACCAGTCGCAACCGGCTCTGTTACAGTGCTCAATAATTGATCCTTTACTGACGCCATTATACTATTAACATAAAGAATTAATTATTATTTGGAGCCAAGTTCTAATCTAAAAATTCGATTTCTTCATTTTACTCAAAAAATATTAAATTTGTCATTTTTTCCCTCTGTAAAATTAATCAGTTTTGAAGTTAGATTTTGAATTCTTCGTTTTATGCAAAAAGTATCGAAATTAAGTATTTTTTCGCTCTATATACAGTCTTATATTGGCAAAAAGATTAACGCTACAGAGCGAAAATATATTTATCTATAATTTTCTTTGAGTAAAATGGAGAATGGAATTGTGAGCTTAACACTTGGGTTCAACGGCCTTAAAGACTATTTTCATATTATTTGAAAAAGGGGGATTGGAATTTTCTTAAAATTTTGAATGTCAATATTGAATATTTTCAAAATAAATTTGTTTGTCTTGCCATATTTAAAGGGCTTTCCTTGAAAACTGAGGGAATTACTCATTTTGTTCAAATTCTAACTAACGGTGTGTTGGATTAAAAAAAAATGTTGCATTGCGAGATAAAATAAAAATGGATATTAAAATTAAAAAGATTCACCTCTTCTCTAATCCTGTAAAAATTTGAATTTTTCTCACTTAATCGAGGTGAACGTCCTCTCTCTAAGTACTTCTACCTAAAACTAAATCTGTGGAACAGAATCTTTTTTTAGGTATCAAGCCCCCTACCAAATGGTATAATAAATAAAACAATTCGAATAAAAGTTTTTTTCAAGAACCGGACATTCAAAATATTTACCACCGGGTGAAAATTAGAAACAAGAGTAAAAGTGTCGTGCAAAAGGTGACGCCACTCGTTCGAAACCGGGTTTATTAATCGAATAAAGCACGTGTAGACCGTGTAGGTATGTAAGAATATAATATAATTGAAAGTTCAATGTATATATGACTGTAAGGCATATGACCAATTATATGAAAAATTATGCAAACTTAAAAAATTTCATAAATATCAATATTTCCATAATTTAAATTATTTAGTACACAATTCCAAAAGCATTAACAGTGTTATATTTGTTAATTAATCACATTGCAAATTGCACAAAAATCTGCATTACATCCTTTAAATGAATCCTCGGTTCACTTTAGACTTTTAGACTTTTTTTTTATAATTTTTATAGCAATTTGCTCATAACCGGTTTATAAAGCAAATAATTACACCTCTGCAAAAATAGTAAAAAATAAAATATATCTAAAAATAAATATAAGACATACAGTACATAAGGCAAAAATCCACAGGTTTGCAGTTTCAAAATTATTCGCAAAATATGAATCATGTGATGCAATTTTGAATACCTAATTACAAATCATCACAATTCTGTTACTTTTGACAATATTCAGCCGGAAATGAGTAAAAAGTATTTCAGAGCACTCACTATAGCAATGGTCGAATTATCGAATTAATATTGTTAAGGTTGTTCTTAAATAAAGTTGAATACATGTCGCAGAGAGGACACCAAATAAGGAAATTATTTCACCCTTTCGCACGCATTTGCGAAATGTAGATTGCAAATATACCTGTTATCAAGTCTTCTGAGTCAAATTAATACTTTTTATCCGCGGAATTTAGATTATCTTATCCAATAGAAAAATCACTGGTCCTATCTTCTGAAGTGGACGCGAACAAACTGACAGTTCGACGGTTTATGTTCGCAAAGGTGACCTTGCTCCTACTTTTATATTGTCGTGTACAACCTCTTGGCGCGCAGAAGTTCCAGTGAAATTTTATTCAAACCTTAATTTGCGAAGAAAAGGATATTTAAAGATATTAGTTAGCTTTTTTGTAAATCAAGAAAACAATTTATGATTTAAAATTCATTTCTTGAGACATTTTTCATTTTGGAAATCTGATGAAGCTCAAAAAAATTGAAGAAAGCAATTGGGGAGTATTTTTAGTATCACGCATGCGTAAAATGATGCAATTTCACCGGCATTCGTGTTCACCGGTCAATCCCATCGATCGTACGGGGTCCCGTTATATAAATTTCCTTTGAAACCATAAGCTGGGGTCGTAATAATATGTAATTCCTTTTTAGAGTTGATTTCAATAAATATCTTTGTTATTTAATAGAATTTAATTAAATTGAATGAAATTAAGGGTGTTGGTTTCAAGTATAATATCAAAATTCAAATTTTCATTTTACTAAACAAATTTTAGAATTAGATATATTTTCTCTCTGTAGATGTATATCTTTTTCGAAACAGAAGTATATCTATAGAGTGAAAAAATATTTAATTTTAATACTTTTCGCAAAAAAGAAAGAGTTCGCAATATAATAAATTTTAGACTCAAAATTATCTTCTTATACTCACGAGGATGATTTCTAAATTAAACCTATCAGAGTTTATCAATCAGCGTATTGAGTAATCTTAGCTATAATTATGAAAACTAAAGTTTAAATGGAAAATTCTAGGAAGTTTTAGAATAAATTTAGTTATTTGGATTGAATTATGAAATTATTGGTATTTTGAGGTGGAATATTTATGAAATTATCACAAATATAGATAAAAACATTTTTTGGGACGCAAAACAAACCCCTAGGGCATTTACCAAGTAAATATTCTTGAATGACCTTTTTGTCCGGACACTGTGACCTATATTTGACCTTGGCGCACTCTGCATTGCAAATATAATTTTATTTTTGAAAATTACACAAGGTCTGTAACAATTATGGGTGTTTTTTGTACAATATCACATTTTTAGAAGGTTGCAGAATAATCGCCTTGGTCTGATTTCTGATTATGTATAAGTAGACAATTGAATTTAAGTAATGTCGATTTACTGAACTAGAACATTTTGTACACGTACGAATTCTATTTAAAAATTTTTAAAGCTGACAATACAGATTACAAAAAATTATCCAAAAATACCTCGTTTAATGGGATGTTACTATTATATATGCAATGATTCCATCATCTGATTATTATAGTTAATCCTTCAAGCTCTAATCTATAAATTCGATTTCTTCATTTTACTCATTTTTCATTTTACGAAAAAATATTTATTTATAATTATCGTTGAGTAAAATGGAGAACCAACGCCCTTAAACTGAGCACGTGCATGTGCTCAGTTATTATAAATTAGAAAAATTTATGTAATTAATAAATGTAAATCAGCTTTGAAAATTAGCTTTCCTAGAATTTGTCTTGCAGACATAATCATTTAATATTGAAGGTAGTTACATCTGAAAAGTTTACAATTTCGAAATTAGAGGATGAACGAAAATAGGTTGAAAGAAGGTCTGGAAAGGGAGAAGACGGAGAGTGACGATCCGCACGTAGAAGGCACGTTTAACCATATATATGTATATATATTCCACGTGCTTTCGGAAATGTGAATACCTACTGTCGTTGCATCAGCTACAGCGTCAAGTCATACAAAAAAAATAGGTATATGTATATATATCTAAAGTAAACCATCGCTTTGAGTTGCCCAACGTGACTCACTTTTGCAGAATTTTCTGGGTAGCCATATCAAAGATATCTTTGGCCATATGAAATTGAATTTCGCGTTAATTATATTTTAGATTAAAAATAAAATCCAGTAACAATGATGTCATAATTAAGACAATTTTACTGAATATTATGAAATACAAAACATTATCATAGAAATAATCAACACTCCCTAGGGTAGATCTAAACAAATTATTTTATATTTTTAATACCCAAACTCCTTATCGCAACCCTTTTTTCAAATTTCTTTTCCCGAGCCCTTTTTTTAAACTCCAATGTGGAGTTGCGTTGCACAAGTGGAGAAAATGGTGATTTAAAATACAATTTTCAATTAAAGAAAACAAAACAGAAAGTTTATTTTTAAAAAATATGATTAAACTACATTATCAATAAATTTTTTCGTCATACTACACACACGTGTATATGTACACAAAACTAATCAATTTTTCGCTTTTTCAAAGAAGGACGTTCAAAAACTTGTTTCATCCCAGCGGCCTGATTATTGTGAAACTTCAAATTCTGAGCTGTTTCTGAAATCCAAGGTGAGTCAAATTGCGTGGTGTCCTGATCGACCAAATGTGTGTATTTAGTCCTTCCACTACGACCGAAGTTCTTTACTTGCATGACTTTCGGTAAGGTAGTTTTATCAAAGTGATCTTCCAGCGTAGCACCCGAAAAATCTCTTTTTAAAATGGTTTCATCTTTGTCAAGGTAAAACGCACCTCGATGATAGTATTTTTGTAAAAATTTGTATTTGCCCTTTGCTGCTTTATTTGTTATCGTCTTAGGATTAAGACGCGCTTCTTGTCTTCGTTCTTCCTCTGTCATATTTCGAAGTTGTTCAACTTCAAGTCGTTCCTTTTCCATTTGCTCTCGTTCCTCGCGATCTCGTTTAATTCGTTTTAATTCCCGAAGCTTCCATGCCTCGTATTCTGCCTCGTCATTTTCATCGTCAGTGCAGACATCTTCGAGTTTCGCCTCATTGTCGTTGTTGACTTTGGTTACTTGACCTTCTTTTCGGACCATGTCTTCTACTAATCGAAGGGTTTGTCTTCTTTTTTCTTCTGCCATTTTTCTCTTTTCAATTTCTGCCTGTTTTTGTTTTATAGCCTCTTTTTCTTTTTCAAAAACAGTCACTCGATTCTTTTTACTGACGAAAACGGGTTTTAAGCGAGGTCCGGTTTCCTCTTCCGAGTCTGTGTACTCTTCATATTCAGATGTTTCTTCGGAACTTTCACCCGATTTTTCTTCCTCTCGTACCAGTTCTTCCTCGGCTTCTTTCTTCGAAAGCATTCGTTTTTTAAGTGCTTCACGACGTCTTTCAATCTCGGAGTCCGACAATTCTTCATCTTCGGAGGAATCCGAGCTCTCAAGTTTAATTTTTTCCCTTAATCTTTCGGGCTCTGTTTCTAAGACTTCGGGTTCGTGAACGTGCCTGTGTCGCTCTGCCCGAATTTCTGTTTCGGCTTCCCTCTGTCGATTCATACGAATCAGCCGCCGCAATCTAGGATCATCCTCATCTTTAATTCTACTGTGTGACGGTTCCACATTTTCCGTTTTGCCTTCAGATTCATCGAAATGTTTAAGAACACGCTTCTCCAGAAAATCATCATCTTCTGATTCTTCATCAGAACTAGCTACTGGGGCGTAGTCGGGACGTTTTCCGGAAACATAACGATGCACTTTAACTTTTTTCATCGACAGCTCTCCTGCAAACAGAGATAAAATAATTGTAGATTATTGATAGTCGGTTGGGTTTTTCTGAGGAAGGATTAAGTAATTAGAATTTGAGAGATGAACAAATCAGGGATTAATTCATCCGTCCAGCCGGACATTTAGATACTTCATACTAAAAAATTTAGCTAAAAGCATAAAATACCCTTTGCTCACACAAAGTTTGTTTGTTGCTCACTGGGTATATTATTCCCAAGTTTAGCTCTTTTTAAACAATGTTTTAAATCTACAGTGACTTGTCTGGAGTATCTTCATAAAAATGCATAAAAAATCATTGTATAAGACAAATGATATAAAATAAATAAGGAAAAGTAATTACCTTTATCATTTTTTACGGGAACAGCACCAGCTGTACTTTGAATTCCCATTGGAGCTGGTGCCAAGGAATTGTTCGTCACAAAATAATCCATCATCATCTTGATACACTTTTTTTACAAACGTTAACGTTAATGAAAATATGTAGTCGATCGATGGACAACAAAATAAACACATCTGACGCTGACAATAAATGCCAAACCAAGCCCACAAGTAGTAAGCAGGTTAGGTTAGATTGTCAGCCTGTGATCCTTCAAACATGCGCAGAACGACTCAATTGGTTAAACAGAGATAGATTAATTGGTAGAAGAGAGAAAGAACACTGTTCTGGCAGTGTTCCCAATATGCAATATCAAAACCAAAACATACATCGCCCTTCTATGTGTATGATTTATTAGTCATTTATAAATTATTTATAAATATGATTTATATTAATAATAATTATATATAATTTAAAATTGTTTTTTAGCTACTAAGCCTGCAGTGTACAACTAATGTTGTTTAAAAAATCACCACTTTTGGTGAAAAAATCATTAAGTTGGCAACATTGTGTGTAACCAATAACTTAAATGGTAACTATATTCACAGTGTTCAGCTTCAGTAGCTTTGTTCAGTTCAGTCCATCAGCAGGAAGCCATCAGCGAATTTTGGATAATCAACACTAATGGAAGAAAACCTCATTATTTGTAACTAGATAAAAACTTTATTGCGAGTCTTTGTGTTTTATCGAAAAGTTGCTTTTCATTGTAGATCAAAATGAATGAACTTGTGTGGGGAATTAAGAACGGTGACCTCGATCAGGTCCGCGATATTGTAGAGAATAAGGTACGACGAAATGTCACTTTTTTCCGCACTATCATAATTTTTGCATTTCTTTTTGTTTAAATGTCTAAAATATCATACAGGCACAAATAACAATGTTATAATTTCAATGTTCATTTCTTATCTTATTTTTAAAGTCTTATCCTATAGTCAATTTACAGACAGCTGAGATAGTTTTAATTATTTTCTGTTATCTATTACTTTAATTGATATCCTTGTTGATTTTTTAACAAATTAATTTTATATAGCCTCAAAGGACTGTACATTTTTTTGCTCTTTTATTTATAAACCGGATTCACTTCTACTTTCATACTATTTAAAATTTTCAAGCTTTATGTTAATTTGATGTTTCAACAAAAAGGTCCTTGGCTTTACAAGTTCGAGGCTTGTCCTTGAAAAATTTCTCCACGATCAAAATGGAGACTGGAAAATTGAATAAAATAATGTTTTAAACGGCTTTAGATTTGTAATTTTAAATATATGTAATAAATTTGTATTTTAACAGGACATGGATGTGAATAAACTTATTAATGGAAGGACGTTACTACATTATGCTGCAGATTATGGCCAAGGTGATGTCCTTAGGTACCTTTTAGACAAAGGTGCTGATGCTAATGTAAGTTTTAATTTATATAATAATTCTGGTGTCTTGGCCGGTATTTTTTGCGTATGTCTAAAACAATTGTTCAATGAATAAAATAGTATCGTAAGGCTTGATGTTTAAAATTTTCTGTTGTTTCATATTGTGCAGTTGGAAGCATTAATTTCCATAAATTTGACAGGTGAGAGATAAGCACGGAATCACGACTCTCTTGGCAGCAATTTGGGAAGGACACACGAATTGCGTGAAACTTCTTCTGGAAAAGGGAGCAAGGCCAAACGGAGTAACTCCCGATGGCACAAGTTATTTGGACGCAGCTGAGAAGGCTGAAATCAAGGAGCTCCTCGAGCTTTACAAAACCAAAACTCTCTAAAAGTTACAATATTGTTATTTAAATAGGTACTTTAACGTTCCTTATAGGATATCGTCGCTTCGTTATAAATTCTCTGCTTTCTTTCAGACTTCTATATATTTATGTAACTTACATAAGGGTACGAAGCTATAAAGTAGATTTATAACGATTAAATTACAAAAAAATATACTCGCTTCGAGTAACGCGACCTAAAATTGTCCGTCTAGAACCGCAAATATTCTCGTGATACCTATCGATAAGTTCCACATATTTTAGTGTTCTTTTACAACTAGAATCTAACGTTTACCGACTCATTTTTAAAAGAAAGGAAACTCAATACTATGTAATTTACATTCGAGATGTCTAAGTTCATGTTTTATTAATATATTTAGTACAAAAAAATTTCTGGCTTTTATTTTTTCACGGCTTATTCTTAGGATTGTTTCTATACAATAAGTGCAACTCTAAATTAAAAATTAAAAAAACAAAAATCGATGGACAGACATCACTCAAAATTTGTATATTATCTGAAGTGTTTACATTATCAAGATTATGATAAAAAAATTAATGTTTGATTTATATTAAAATTACTTTATTAAAAAAAATATATTTACTGAAAATATTTTTTACTTTGGGCTTTTATCATCCTTTTTTTAAAATCATAATTTCATTTTTTCAGATAAAACTTATCTTCATTGACATTCGAATAATAAATTTAAAACAATTTATCCACTATTTTGTAAACATTTAACATATCTACATGTAAGCATATCTGCAGTAATTGTTTGCTTAATTTCGTCACAACTTTCGGAAAAATTACTCTCTATCATTTAATATTCATTTCTAAATTTTAATTGTTATAAAATCCAATTTAGAGAAGACGACCCCTACAATTCGATGCTCCACATTTGCAGATAATAATTTTGCCCGGGATACTGCCCACGTCGTAACTGTAATTCCAAGTCAATTCTTGACCAGCTCTTATGTATCGAAGAGCGAAGAAAGCTACCCAAGGAAATCGAACATCGTGAGTGTCCACAAATACATTCTGAACAAAAACGTTCGGGTCACAGGAATGCTGAAAATATTAATGCAATTTTTTCGAATAAAGTTTAAACAATGAAAAAAAATGTTTAAAACAATTGAATAATTTTTGTGGTTACTTACATTAAGGTATCGACCTATATTTCCATTTGTTTTGGCATCCATGATATAAACAGCCTCGTCTTCACCAAAGAAATCCCTTACAGATTTAAAATTTGATCTTTCCATTTGTGTTGGTTCGACTATTAAATCGAACTTCCCTGGTTCTCGTCGATTCGATTCTTCTTCGTCACTTAATGTGATGGTATCATAATTAGAATCCCGACTTTCTGATTTTTCTGAATCTGGTTTAGAGGATTTTGAATCGGTCTTAGAAGATTTTGGATCTGCTTTAGAAACTACTTTGTTTTTCTTATCATCTTCTGCAGCCTCGTCTTTCGATTTATCTCCCTTCTTCCGCTTTCGAAGGCGTTTGCTAAAAGATTACATTAAAGATTAACGAGATTAACCTTTTGCACTATAAATACTTCACTTTCAACAATATATAATTTCTGTGTGAAATTGTTTTTCAATTAAATTTCTTGAGCATACCTAATGGAAGTATCCTCTGAGCCCAATCTCAGACTTACATCGTCACGATATTTACTGATATCAAAGTCTTCATCTGACTCGTTATCAGGAGGTTTAGATATGTCATCTTCGTCGCTCAACATGTCCTTTAAGTTTGATCCACCACTTAAGTCTAATTCAGGATCAAGAACGTCTGCCTCATACCCTTCCTTTATACCTTCGACAACTTCAACGTAATCTAACTCGGCAAGATATTCATCACCATAGTTTTTGCCTCCTTCGTTGGCTCCCTAAATTTCATTTTATAAATAACAAATCTCTTAAAAGTAAAGCATTTCAAATAATTTAAATAAAGATATTATACCTGTTCTGTGAGTAATCTTCCAGCGTAAATGCAGATGAATGAACCCTGTGGAATGTCATTGAGACATCTGATTCCCCAACCTCGTGGTGCTGTTTTAAATACTTGCAATTTTAAAGTTAGAGGATGTTGAACGACCCTGTTTAGACAAGTTTTTACCGCGCATTTGCATCTCGAATTACATTCGTAGATACCAGTAGTAACCGGCTCTGGAAGTCGTTTGTAAATGTAACCGACAGCAGTGTTTGGAACTCGACCACCTAAAGTTGCACCCTGAATTGTCAACTGCCAGCACTGACACTTATCTTTATCCTAAAATATGAAAAATTAATAAGTCTAATTTAATTATAATCTGAAAATAAAAGCGTTAATTTTATGAAAATTACCTGACAATCGTCCGTGCAGTCACAGCAACACAAAAATTCTGGATCTAAATTCAGATGAACACCTTCTGTCGGTTCTCTTTGAGTGCTATACCTAATCGTATCAGGAAGAGCGTGATCAATTTCATTAACACATGGAATAGGAACGTTTTCTGCTCCGTAACTCAAATCCTAAAACAATCCGAGACATAAATTATTATAATTATTACTACTTATTTATTTCCTATTTTGATTTCAATTCATTAAAAACGTATACACACCTTGATATTAACGAAGCACTTATCAAGAACAAACTCTGCAAGACAGTGAACCCAGTGATCAAACTCGAATAAATCAACCGACATCGGACTCTTAGTAAGTCTTAAATACTGATGAAGCTCTTCCATATTTCGAAGCCTAACTCCACACGGTGCATGATATAAAGTCACCTTTTTTCCTTTTGAGAATTTACAAAGCTGTCTGTTCCATCCACAAAGCAGTGGAATCGAAAGTGGAGAATATCCCTTCAAATCATCCGGAGTAAAGGAACAACTTTCGAGGCACTTTGGACTACACCTGTGAGGTATATATTTCTTTGGATTTTTCCTGTTTTGAGTCTGGTAATACTGAGAGAACAAAAATTTATTAGAAATGTGACAGAGCAGAAGACATAATTCTAATGGATTGTGCAAAATTAGTTTTAACTAAAGGTATAATGTTGTTTATGAAATGTATTGGAGAAGTTATATATCTCCCGAATATGATACAAACGAAAGATATGCGGGTGCTTACAATGTCTTGACTTACAACAATACTATGCGAAGGTTTCGTCTCAGCGCTGGTATTATAAGTAGGCTCCGGAAGGATTGGCTTTTTTGTGGTACTCTTCTTAGCAACAGCGCGTGATTGTTGAGTAGGAACAGTGGGAACTTCGGTCACAACTTTATCACTTATACGAAGATTGTTGGAAGTGATGACGGGTGTTGGCTTCTGTTCCACTTTGCGATTGAGGAGTTCCTCTTGCTCAATGGAATTAGTGTATTCTACGTAGGGCAAGTTGGTCTTCTGTAAATAACATCCACGTATTTAATCATTTCCCACGGATTAAACTTTTATGAATAAGAGTAAGAATGGATAATGAACAAAAACTAACGTTAGTAGAAGCTGGGAGTCGATGACGAGATGGAGCATTGTGACCGACATGACTTCCTTGTTGTCTTGCATTTGCTTTTAGCAATTCGACATAGAGTGGGCCTAATCTCGCAGATCCTCTGTAAATCCACTCGGTTCGATTATCTGCGTCGAAATGCATTTGAACCAAGCTGGCGTCGACCTGGACAACTCGTGCTATCCACCACTTTCCGTTCCATTCTGTTTTTACTACTTGTCCTTGTTGTAACTTTACCATCGGCCTTTCCGGATAAGACTCCATATATTTCTTAACAAAATCTCGAGAGGGGCTTGGTACATCTTCCCAAACTTGGGGAGAACTCTCGGAGACGAGGTAGATGTTCTTGTGAATTACATACTGCGCATATCCGTCGTCAAAAAATACCAGATACCTGTAATTAATTAGAAAATTAAAACTAATTAAGTATATCAATGAAAATCATCAAAACAGTTTCATTCATACATTATGAAAGCTTCAGAAATTGAAATTATTTTTTTTTTCTTCTAGACCCCTTTTCGTAGAGTCTGAATATTATGCTGTGGGCTTAGAAATTTTATTAATAAATAAATTTACCTATATTTATTTGTAGACTTTGGAGGCTCAGCAATAACACCACTGTAAAAATTGCTGCAAGTTACATCGTGAAAAAGAGCAACGACTCGAGTTGCAACTGGAATAATCACAGAACTTGGAACGGCAATAGCTAGTTGTTTTCCCGTAATTAGCTTAAGTGCTTGATTATTCTTCTTTGCGAGTAGTTTCACTTTATACTGAGAAGGACTCCGGCTAACGACAGTAACGATCTGGTAGAAAAAGTAGCGTTAAACACTAAAAAAAAAGAAATTACAAATGCTAACTCAAGAATAAAATACTTATTGACGGACCTTGCCTTTCAACCAAGGAATAAGAGCGTGTTTCATAATTAAGACGATTGTGTCGATTTCGGGGAGGGTTTTTATAAGTGGACCTGGTGGAGGCAAATCTACAACAGCCTTTACACTATCCCTTTCTATTTCTTCGAGAATAATAGGCTGATTATCTTGAACAAACATTGAAGTTGAAGGTCGAACTTGAGTGACCTTTTTCGTGGCAACTAGTGGATATTGATGGTTATCTTGCACTCCATCACATATCGTAAGTTCCTCCAACATTTTTATACTTGGTTTGAATTCATTGTAAAGCGAGTTCCGTAACTTATCCAAATTGCCCATCATGTTTTTTATTTGTTCATCAAGTTCATTATTCTCAACTATTGGCAAATTTTAAAAATCGTTAATCGAAAACTGAATAAAAATAGTCTCGAGATCGGATGGCAATTAAAAAGAATCATAATACTATGGATTAACTTACTATGAATTTTCTCCCATTGATTATGAAGGGTTTTATGAGCTTCTGATACTTGAAAGTCGACGTCATACTTGACTTTAACTTTGGCTAAGGATGTTTCCAGTTTTTCTTCTAAATCCAAGAGAAATTCCTCCGGCAAGTAAGAGTCTAGAAATTAATTGATTTAAATAGAATATATGGAATTAGAAAATGCTCAACTCGGAGAAATATCTAATAGTATATAATTGTACCTTCGCCGTCATTTTTCTTTTCACTATCAGAATCATCGCTGTCAGAAATCTCTACCTCCATTGTATGGTCAGGAAAATCGCAACTTAGCAAGGACTTGTGATCGAGGAGTGAATTTACAAGTGTCTGTAAACATAAAAAAATAATTCAAAGGATTGTTCTCCTTAAAATTCTTTTTAGGTTCTTAAATATTTTTAATTTACCTGCTGATGTTGAATAGCAATATTAAGACACTCTTCGCAAATTATTCGCTTCTTTTTTTTTGACATATTCACGCCATAATATCTACAAGCAAAACTGGGAGCTGTTTTTATATTCAGTCCAGAACTGCATTGAAAATTAATGCAATTCGCATTGCACGTTTTCTTTTTCTTATCTTTTGTCTTTTCTTCCTCCGATTCATCGTCAGAAATCAACTCTATGATTTCTGCGTTTTCCAATGTCATTTCTATTATTCACTTTTCTACGTTTTGGATCAAATTTCACTAGAAACATAAATATTTACGTTAAAAAGAAGGAATTTGAAAAGCCAAAATAAATTAATGCTAAATTGAAAATTGATTTATTATGTAAAAAATTGATGGATTAATATATTTCATAATTATGATACAACCTATAATACAATTTAAACAATTAAATAAGAGTAACAATTATTATTGTATAAATTAAAACAGAAATTAACTGTCACTCAGGTTATGAAAATGTTTAATGCTTTATATATTTATGTAAATTAATAAATTAATATATTAGACATCAATTCCGTAGCACAGTGAGCACACACAAACTGTACATAATTGTAAATTGTTGAAATTTTTAAAGCATTCAGAATTCAAATGCATTTATTGAAAACGAAAAGCTAATCAGTTTTATGAAAAGCATATAAGACAATTACATATGCGTGCTGAAACAATGTTAACAATTTTTAATCACTTAATTAGAGGTTTTTTAAAATATATTTTTATTGTGGAAATTCTAGTAATTAACACTGGTTTTTAAAAATTAGACTATAATTTTAGGAGTATATTTTTTAATTCTAACCTCTGATTTAGACGCTAACATTTTAAAATTACTTTTACGCAGGTTTGTTGCGCATAGTGGTTCTCAACCATGTCATTGATTGTCGTCGTCTGCTTTTTTAAAAGTTTTAAAACAAAATGTCCCGCCAATCATCAACGGTATTATTTTGACAGTTTTTAATTTTGGAGTTTCGAGTACTTTCGTAAGTAAAAACCATTATATATCTTCCCTATTTTTCAAAATGCTTTGCAAAGCTTTTTTCCGATTATCTAATAATTTTGAACATGAAATATTCTGATAAGTCTTTTGGAATTTCACCAAAACAATTATTGAATTTTTTAGGTTAGAATTTCGTTTACTCAAATTCTTTTTTAAGAATAATATTCAAGATATTTAAAAGTGAAATGTAATTTTTAACAGAATCGAAAAGTCTAAAAATACTATGGACGATAAGAGAGATAATTTTTCGTGGGCTAGAAAATTAGGATTCCCACTTTCTGGTTGCACCGAATCAAGTCTGTGAGTATAAATAATAAATTTATTAATTTTACAGTGTAATGAATATAGTGCATTATTTCTAATTTAAAAAATAATTATTTTTAATCAGATTAAACAAAGGAATAATTGGTCTACTATGGGATGATTCGTCAAAACTTCTTCATGATCCTAAAAGTGTAATGGAAATGAGAAAGAACGTCTTACTTTATAAATTAAAATACAAATTGGAAGATCCTTCTTTGCAAAACCTTAAGAATATAGATAAACTAAAAACAGATAGAATCAATTTAAATGATAGGATAAAAATCCTGGAAGATAAATATAAAGTCCAAGAATTTTCAACTATAGAGAAAGGTATTTAAAATTTCTAATTTAAAATAATAAATTTAATATAAAATAAATACATTAATTGTATTATATTTTAATTATTTTTTAAAGAAAAAGAGTTGCGGCTACTAAAACAAAATAAAAAGATGCCCGAATTAAAAAAAGGATTGCTGAAAATGAGAACCGAACAAATTCACGAAATACTTAAAGATAGCGAAACAATGTTGAATATTTGCAGTCACTTAATGCCGACAACAAACAAAGATGTGTCGCAAAAGCTGATACGCGAATGCTTGGATTTAATAAGCAATCTTCGCTCGGGTACAAATAGAAAACAGGTAGGAAATTTAACTTAATGCTGAGGGTTGTTTATTACTACATACTAATTAATGATAATATAATTTTTGAATTTGTATTTTCATTTTTTATTATTTTAGATTATCAATGAAATATCAAAAATTCTTGGTTCTGTACACATTCCAACATTATGGTCTCTCTTATTGGAAAATCAATCACAGGACATGGAGGCTTTAATTAAATTAGGAAAAAGGGAAATATCTCGATTTAAAAACTCAACTGGAGAAGATATTGACATCGGTTTATCAAGAGCTTGTGGAGAACACATTAAATTAATTTCTATGCAGCTTTTAGAGATTGCAAAAACTTCTCAGAATGAGAAAATTCTTATGGACTGTATTGAGTCAATTGAGGTAAGTTACATATTTTATAAAGTAATTTAAAAATATCAAGAAAATAAGACGCGATTGCTTTCATTTGTTACTTTTGGTACTTTAGATGGCTGAACCGAATATTAATGAATGGCTAGAATTTGCACTTGAAGTTCGAATGTTGGAAATAGAACAAAATAGACTCCAAAATGATGCAAATCAAATTTTAAATAGTATTCTAGACCAAGATACTTCTGAATCTGAGCTTGCAGAACTTTCTTCCAATTTAGACGCTCTTAGTTTGGAAAAGGTAAGAAATATCAGACCTTACAGATAATTAACCTAGTTTTGACAATAAATAATTAAATTTTTAAATTTCTTTTTAGGAGAAAATGATAGAGGACGTACAAAAGTTTTTGGGATACCTTAAAAATACTCGGTTTTTTTTAACAGAAACAAGAGAAAAACAATTAGTTCGACTTCAAACAATTTCTATTTTACGTTCTGATATCCAGGAAGCTAATTTTTATCAGTGGCAAGATATCAATCTTTCAACAGAGTTACAAATTTTTTATAAGAATTTGGATATGGAAGCATTAAAACAGATAACATTAAAAAGAGATATCGTAGAACAAAGGTATTTTTGAGTCTTTTTAATAAATAATCCTTTAATTTATAATGAATGAATAAATTAATTTTTCATTTCCATATACATGTACTGCAATAAATTAAACCTTTTTTCTAGGCATCTTAAGAATAGTTTCAACGAAGCCTGGACATTTTTAGCTGGAAAAACGTTATCCAAACTGCCAAATCGATTTTCAATGATAAAAATGCCATTTTATTATTTATGGGAGTGCTACAGAGCACTGAACATAAACGCTTTGTACAAAAGAGCCGAAAATCCGGAACATATTATATTTTCAGAAGACCATCAGGAATGGGATCCTTCAAGATTAGAAACTATTATTAAGGGTAATATGGATCTTTTGCATCTCGTTGACGCAACATGCAAAAAGTCCCATGCGCATATTAACGAATTTGAACATACTTTCTATATGTGGTGAGTACAAGTGACCCTATTAGTAAAATTAATGTAGAATTTGAATTTAGTCTTTGATTTCAAGATGATTAAATTAAATTAAGCATATTATAAATATTTATGGAATGTTAATTCTTTAGGACTCATCAATCAGTTGAAAGTGCCTTAGGAGTTTTAGAAGAAGTTACTGTGGACGGAGCAACACTAAAAGAATGGCAGCAACGATATAGTGTTGTAATGTACATGCTAAAACAATCGAGTGAAGTTACACTTTCTTTCCAACCCTACAATTTTGAAGACCGATAAAGACAGTACATACTGAAATTGTACGAAACCCGATTCTATTTTTTCATTTTTTAATCTTATTATGTTTATAATAACCAGCATGTTAATTTGTAACTAAGTTAAAGCTAAATTATAATTTCAAATAAGTTGAAAGAATAGGTATAAAGTATTAATAGAATTAAAACTTCGACCATTGCCAGGTTTCTTTTTAATTATACACAGTTCACAATTTTGAATTACATATGAATTTATTCAAGAGTTTCATGATTTTAAAATTACCGGGAAATATGACTCTATATGTTCATTGGTTCAAATTTTTAAATGAGAACCACTGGTAGACTCGTTGAAAAATGCGTCATGGCCGCTTTCACGTTTCTTAAGTTCAAGAAGGTGATGTGTTGTGATTTTTAGTGGAAGATTATTAAATATTGAACTTGTGATCTATTCAAAAGTGAACTTTTGACGACCGGGAAAATCCTTGGACGAAATCGAGTACAATTCCTATTTTCTATCAAGCAGATTGTTTCGTACCTGAAGGTGTGTTTTGACAGATATTGCTTTCTTTTTTTTGCTTCTGTACGTGTAAAAATGACTCAATAAAGTACTCATTTATGTCTGGAGGAAAGCTAAACAGACTTTGCTTTCTTTTTTCTGTTTCTAGAAAAAATTTGTATTTCATTAAGACAACCTCTTTAATGATGCTTTTTTGGATCAGAGCAACTCCGCTATCGCTTGCTTATTTATTTTGAAGATTATTTTTTTTTATCAATCTGGACCTTATCTTGGTTTTTTAATTTCTACTTTAGTTACTCTTTCTACACTAATACTCAAAATGTAAATAATATAAATCAATATTTCATAATTATGATGATAAATTGACGTTGTTCTTATTCTTTTTCAGCCAAAGATGGTTAAGCTTTATGCTTTAACGATTTTATACAAAGGGCCAACATCGGCGACAGCCCTAAAATCAGCCTACGAAGTAGACTCTTTCTCATATTTTCAAAGAGCAAGTGTCAAAGAGTTTATGGCCTTTGTCAGTAAAACCATAACAGAAAGGACGCAAATCGCTGCTAGGCAAAGTGTAAAGGAAGGAGGTAAAATCGATAATTTTTCATGCCATTATTCAATCATCTCCAGCAATTAATTTAAAAATTAATTCACTTCAATTTAATGTTCTTCCGTTAGACAAGTATATAATAATATTAATTTTTCTTTAATGTTTTTTCAGAGTACATGTGCCATGTTTACGTGAGAGGAGACAGTCTTGCAGGAGTTCTTATATCTGATCATGAATATCCGAACAGAGTATCGCATACATTAATCACAAAAGTATTAGATGAATTTGCGGCGAGGTATCCATCAAATACGTGGCCCACATTAAACGAATCATCAGTAGATTTTCAACAGAGTAACGTTTACCTAGCCAAGTATCAGAATCCGAGAGAAGCAGACGCTCTCACGAAAATGCAAAATGATTTAGATGAAACTAAAATCATTCTGGTAAAAAAATGCACATATTTTTTAGAAGTTCACTAGATTTTCAATTATTTCTCATCACATTTAATCCTACAATTGATGTTCTTCTCTAAAAGGCTTTTAGAGTGTTGGATTTAAGTTCTATTCCTTCATTTTACGCAAAAAATGTTAACATTAGACATTTATACACTCTGTATCTTATTTATTTGTAACAAATGAGTACCTCTACAGAGTGAAAAAATTTATACATAATCCAACACCCTTAAAGTTAAATATTAAACTTTATTTATTGGATGCTAAAAATTTCTTTTACGTTTTCAGCACAGTACATTGGAGGCAGTTTTGCAAAGAGGAGAAAAGCTTGACGACTTGGTTTCGAAGTCGGAGGGCCTAAGTATTCAGTCGAAAGCCTTTTACAAAACAGCTCGTAAAACTAATTCCTGTTGCAGTTTAACAGCTTAGAAAATTTATCTGATCATAATAATCCTCATAATCATTGTGTCACTCTTATTGTGCATGAAAGTGAAAAACTGATATCAATATCAGTTGATTCTATAAATGTGAGATATGTTCCAAGATGAGCCAAAGAATCATCTTCAAAAATAATTTCAGAATCGCTTGTGGAAAGGTTTTGTGTATTTTAAAAAACCTGGCAGTGCCAAAATTAAGTACGTTATGTAAATAGGACTTTCAGCTTTGCTCTGTTCGATGATTTTCTTAGTTCTATGTATGTGAAACATTCACTGCCAGTTTCATGATGAAAGAGAAATCTCTGGTTTTTACTCATTGAGCCGATCATTTGCATATGACATTTGTGTTAGTAAACGGCTCTAAATAATATGAAATAACATTCCCAAATCATTTCATGAAAATTGGAGACAACTCATTGTATCCGTTTACACTCCCTCTCCAATATTTTTGAGATGCATCAGCATTTGAAACTTTGACAGAATTTCTTGAAGAATTGTTGAAATTGATTTTGAAGTTTGCACAAATAGCGACGTTCCTGTAAAAGTTTTTGACAATTGATTGCAACGTCCTAATTGTGAGAAACGAGTTATATTATCGGTGTTTATATCTGGTGACATTAAAAAAACAATATTTACTCTAAAAGTCCCGACTCTGTTTGATGTCTGAAAATTGAAACAACTGAATGTATTTGAAGATATATATGTATTATAATGTATGTACAACATCAAGTTACTTATACATACCTTTACAATTCTAAAGTTGGAAAATATTATCCTGCTTCTATTATTTTAAATAAACCTATATATTTTTAAGTGTTGAAAATTCAGTTTATTATTTTCAATTACACCTCTTCTTTTTTTAAAATACAAAGTAAATATTTCCGTTAATAAGGTTTTACAAATAAAAACCGATCTTTTTATTTATACATTTGTTTAATAGAGACCTAATTACAATATGCACTCATATATTTTAGTAAGTTTTACAATACTTCTGCTTTAGTCAACTCTTCACTTTTTTCTGACATTTTTGGTGTCAAACTACTTGTTAGACAACTTTTACGTGGACGATAGTGACAATCTCCATAAAAGCGAGGAGCATTCTGAAAAATAAAATATTTTAAAGAGTGTTTTTTATCAATATTAAAACTAACTAGCTGTGAAGTTATATCAATTTATGTGCTCATTTAATGAGCACTGTAGTTCCTAGAAGAAAATTTAACAACTACAGAGCTTCCTCTATGAGTAAGTAAAAAGAAAAAGTATTATAAATTTACCTTTAATAACACTTCGTCATATATACGGTTGTCTTCTGCTGATATAACCAGTTCTGTAGCAAACATTTCTTGTACTGCTAAATATTGTAAGATTTTATAATTATACTCAAGGTAATTTCTTCTACGGATTGTCCACATAACATTAGCCGCTAAGTCCCAATCCTCCATTTTGTGACTACCATGCTCTTTTTCATCAAAATTGAGTGTTTCAATATCTTCGACAACTACTTCAAAATCTCCACCATTAGAATAATCATAAATTAATATTTGAGCGTGTTCGTTCATTGTCTTCAGAAAATCGTACTTGTAATTATTTTCGAGGTCAGTTAGGAATTTTTCATTGACGATTGTCGACTCGTTTGGGATATTACGCTTCTTTATTTTCTCCTGAAATTATTCAAATGATTGCAATTTAAAATTAAAATTTTATACTCAATTAATATCTATGCATAATTTTAAAATGTTTTCTAATCTAAGGAATTAAATATCGAACTAGTCAAATCTGTGACCTGAAGATAAATTTTAGATTACCTGGACATTTTTCACTGGTGCATCCAGATAAATAACCAAATGAGGTCTCATAAGTTCGTGAAGAGTCTGATCCACCATAGTGTTGTATAATTTAAAAGCATTAGGCGACATATATCCATTGGAGTGCATAGTTTGAGCGAAAGCAATATCTGACCAAGGACTCCTTTCTGTAATGATTCCTTGGCCCGTAGATAGTACGTGCCCCAAGATATCCATATATTTCTTAAATCTTAACTGATAAAAGAGGATCTGCATGGTCCCTCCATTTCTGAGACTTGGATTTTTAAAGAATTTTTGGAGGTCTGTTGACCTGCATGATTCAGGGAGTTTATCGTCTAGACTTCTTAAGTCGAAACCAGGAACCATCGTGTAATAATCTGCCGGATCCACCTGGGGTACGTATAACATGTCCAACTCGTAGGCCAATTTTCTACAAAGTTCGCCTTTTCCTAAAGCTGGTGGACCTTCCACAAGGATAACTTTAGTGTTATCGTCGAATCTAAATACTGTATCATCAAATATTTGATGCCAGAGAATAAATCTCTTTTCATCGTAGGGAAATGGCTCCGGACGTGGTGGTCGGGACTTTCGAGTCTCTCGAGTACTGATCCAGCAAACCTGGATCTTCGATTCTCTATTTGTGGACGCAAGCTGCAAATAAGTAATAATCAGAATGCATTTTGGCAAAGGGTGTAGACAATAACTATACAAATTAAGTATTTTTCATTTAAATGATACTTCTGACTAATTTCTTGAAATCTTCACGAAGCTCAATACTTTTAGACTCAAGTATTATAAAATTTCTTTGAAAATTCGTTTATTTCGAAATAAGAAAGATTATTAAATTGTCAACAATGGTAAAAATTGAAGAATACTAACCTTACATAATCCTGTACCAGTTCGCAATTTTGAAATACCAGCTCGAATTGCCCACGCCATTTTTTTCTAATAACTCAATACTAAATCCTGATTAAATTTACTGAATTAATAATTAAAGCATCACTAAAATATTTATAAAAATGCACGTTTTAGTAGCAGAAAGTAGTATTTAATACCAGCAGCTGTCTATTAGTCTGAAGGTATCTGATCTCCATCATCTCTAGTTATATATTTTGAAATCTCTTTAAAAAACAGGCTTACCAACCTTTTTTTAGACTTTCAAACTTTTTCTTGTTTTTGATGAATTTAATGATATAAAAAAATTTAATCAACATATTTATTAATTGGAGGGACGTGTAGATTTAAATAATTTTTTTCGAATGTTAAATTGTTTTTTTATCTACAATAAAGCTGCAATAAAGTCAGAAAATTTAAATCTGGTTTGAATTCCCGCCATACTAAGAACTAGAAGTCTGAAGTTATTTCGTGATGTCAGGTTTACATATATATATATATACACATAGGATATCTATGTATATATGTACTACCTAAGCACTAAACCAATCTTTAAACTATATACATTGACGACATTGTCGCACAAGGAAGAGGATATATGTAATGTATAAATGGTACGTAAACGGTTTAAACCTGTATGGAGTAGTATAAATATGTAGAAATGCATGGAAACCTCTTTTCCTTTCCACTGGTGTATATGAAGTGTAAGTGTATAAAATAAAAGATTTAGTCTTTGCCTGTGTGTGGTTGAGCCGCGCATCACCGCGCACCAGGGTATATACCAAGAAGAGAATCTGGAGAATTATATACATACATATTTTAATCGCATCGCATTCCAAGTTTCTAACTTGAGCTTGGCCGTGCAAGGATAAAAGTCTCGTCAGTAAATAGCGATTCATGGTTCAGTGACCGTCAGGTGAATGTGGGTGAAAACGGTGAAAATGTGACGAGAAATGTGAGACAGAACTGAGTGATTCTTTTGGAATTCGGTGACTTCTGGATTGAGAAGATTGAAGGACGCGGACGTCTGGTGTCAAAGAGAGTTTTTATAGCTCAAGATCTCATCTCCCAAGAAAAGAATGGGTAAGTGTGATCACTGATCTGTAAGCCGGTAGCCTGGGATATTTATAAATCATTTTCTATTTAAGGGCGCCGTCGCGGGGCGTGTCTTTTGCCAAAATCTATCTTAGAGCCCGTGATTTTGTCGATCAGTATCGTTGTGTGCATGAGGCTCGTTTTCGTCAATTTTTCTGATTTCTCTTGCAACATGAATGAGAGATGAGAGTGGGTGATAACGAATAAGTATCGAAAGTTCATTGATCGACGAACGGCGTTGCAATTTGTTTTGTCACGCAGAAAACTCATTCCAAAATGTATTCAGCTGAAGATCAGAGTTTCTAAGAAAGATTTACAACTATTGAACTGTCATTTAACATAATAAAAATAGTTTCTTTTTTTATGAACATATAAAAAAAATGAATGTTTTATATTTTTATTGCAAGTAATTCGTAGTTAACAGTCCATCTGATTTTTCTATTTAAACGCGAATGAAAAAAGCCGTGTTAGCTGTATTCAATTGTGAATTGTGAGTCAAGAGCGTTCAATTTTAGATCGAAATATTCAAATTTGTTTTGTTATTAATTTAAATTGCTCAAAGTTGTACTATTTAAAAATGACAAGTTTTTAATTGAAACTTTTAAAAGTTTAACCAGACACCTAAACAGTTATATTATTTAAACAGTGACTATTTATTAAAAGTTAGTCAGAGGTGAAAAAAGACATTCGCTGATTGTTTATCAAAATAATCCACAATATAAGCTCTATATATCATATCAAGACTTTCTCAAAGAGAGATTGACGGTAGGTTGAATCGACTGTAGATTGCATAACACCATTCATGTTAATGTAGAACTTTCAATCGCACAATGCACAAGTTGTTGTGAAAATGAGTTTGTTATATCTGATTACAGACACACAAGGAGGAATGGCGCGCAACGCTGGTCCAGGCCTCTACGAGTTCCTCATGGAAGCCGAACTCCAACAATATTATGCCGGCATTCGAGGTTTGTTATATTACATATTCTAATTCAGTTTATAAAATACTTTAGCTATTTCATCCTTTCCTGTTTTTCGTTGCTCGAGGGTTTAATTTTACAAATTTTTCAGGTGATCTGAAGGTGCAGAGCACCGCTCAGCTCAAATATGTAACTGAGGAAGACTTAAATGCGATCGGGATGAGTAAACCAGAAATGCGTCGGTTGAAAAAGTATTTCCAAAAGCACTTTCCCCAAAATTATTTATCCAAGTTTAAGAAAATGCTTCTGCCCAAGCGAGAGGGACAAATTCCTGGATCACTGGGAATGCTTCCAGAAGAAAAACAAGATCGGCCACCAGTTCGGGTTCCTAATAAGCACATGATTCCTGCCGACTCGATAATTGTAAATAAGGAACTAGGAACGGGAGAATTTGGAGTCGTGCAGCAGGGCGTGTGGACTAATGATGGGGAGAGGATACAAGTTGCGATCAAATGTCTATCAAGAGAAAGAATGCAGAACAATCCAATTGAATTTTTAAAAGAAGCGGCTATGATGCACTCCATAGATCACGAACACATTGTTAGATTGTACGGTGTCGTACTGGACACAAATTCTCTGATGCTCGTCACTGAGTTAGCACCTCTAAGATCACTTTTGGAATGTCTCAAGGAGCCAAGCTTACGAGCAAGTTTTCCAGTTTTGTCTCTTTGTGACTTCTCCGTGCAAATTGCTGATGGAATGCAGTACCTAGAAGCAAAAAGACTTATCCACCGTGACTTGGCAGCAAGAAATATTCTTGTGTTTTCGAAGAACAAGGTAAAAATTTCTGATTTCGGCCTATCTCGCGCCCTTGGTGTTGGGAAAGACTACTACCAAACGAACTTTAATGTAAACCTTAAGCTACCAATTGCTTGGTGTGCCCCAGAAAGTATCTCTTATTTAAAATTCACATCTGCTAGTGATGTCTGGGCTTATGGAGTAACTCTCTGGGAAATGTTTAGTTATGGATTTCAACCCTGGGCAGCTTTAACTGGTCACCAGATTCTGGAAGCTATCGATGATCCAAATTTTCAGAGGCTAGAACAACCGGATTGTTGCCCAAAGGATTATTATTCCCTAATGCTACAATGCTGGCAACATGAACCAACTAAGAGACCTAAATTTACTGACCTGATAAATCTCTTGCCAGATTTAAAGCCTGAGCAAGTGCAAGCAGTACAAGATAATTCCGAAATTGGTCAACTGATTTATAGGCAAGGGGATGTTATCACAGTTTTGGACAAGGGAAGCAGCAACACGTTATGGAAGGGAGCTTTGAATAATGGGAAGACAGGATTTTTTAATCCTGCGCACACGATAGCCTATCTTGGTTCTAATTTGCCGAGTAACAAGCCCGTAGAGTTTACGAGAGGGGATGGAAAGAATGTATTTTCAAGCCAGAGAAGGAAAATCAGGACGGACATGATTTCCTCGCCACAGGGGGATTTGAAACATACAGGACACGTGGGATTAGATGGAATTTATTTTGGAGATATTAGTTTCCTTGGAAAGTATCCAAATTTGCCGAGACAGGTTGTGACTCCCTATAAACCACAGGAGGATGCAACGGATAATTCTAGTCAACTTTTGAGTCAGGAAGGAAGAAGTGCAGATTCTAACAGAGAATCTACTAGGGATAGAATTCAGCATCCTCAGCAGGACAACCAAAGTAAACATGGTGAGATTTATATAAATTGTGATTTAATTTCTTGCACTTGAGTATTCTGTTTTCTTTTCTTTAAATCAGAAGAAATATCTACTTCATCTAACAATGATTATTTTCGAAAATCCATGAACAAACTAAAAATTTAAATAACATCTTTCTATATTTTTTAATTTTAGTTGTTTATTATTTAACTGCTAATCAATGGATGCTTTAAATTAATAGTAACAGAAAGTAGACCTTTAGACTCCAAATTGATTGTTTGAAAAAATATTAACTGGATATAATATTGCCTTTTTCTCTGCTTTTGGCTTTACTAACTTCACTTTGCTGATTTCTCATTAAATTTTTGCTTGCTGAATTTTGTAAAAATTACTGAATATCTTGCAGAAAGCTTATGGTCCGATGCGAGTTCAGAAATATCGCATTTAGGAACTCTGGCGAATGCTTCAAAGCAAACTGTGTCTTCGAGTGTGGCAGGAAGTACAGACACAGTTGGCGCAGATCACGAATATCACGAAATCAGTGACGAAGAAAATCAAGATAGTCCTTTGAGATTCGACAAGCCCCTGAGCTTTGATTTTGGACCTAGTCTTCTCGATGAAATGGATCAAATGTTCAGATCTTTGGGTATTTATTTTTCCTTGTCCATTGTAGCAAAGAATAGTCTTACAGCACCTTTAAGTCTTTAAGAAGATTATTTTTGATCTTATTGCATTCTAGTGCTTCAATGGATTATTATTTTTGACCTTAAAAATACATTAAGCTCAACTGGGCACTTGATTTTAATATTTTGATTGTATTCAATTGCACAATCTATACTTTATTTCAAAATTATTTATTATTTGCGTTATTATTAACGCTGGATTCATACAATTTCATTCGACAAGCTTTTTGGAGTTCTAAAATACTTTCTAAATTTTACTTTTCCGTCTAAGAAGATTCAAAGACATTTAGAACGACTTCTGAAGCTACTAATTCAATTTAAAATATTTAACGTTTTATACAAATTCTTTAATATTTAACTTGAATGCTCCAAACTCAAAGAATAAGTGATATAAATTTTAAAAAATTAAAAAAGATGTTTAGTCTTATTTCTTATATTTCTTTAGGTTCTTCTCCACCTCCACCACTTCCTGGACATCCACCAACGGAACACGAATCAAGCAACGCTCGAAACGAACTTCGAGAAATACAAGCAAAACAAAGCAGCAAAAAGAAGCAAGCCACCGTGAGTCCTATAAATGTAAAGTACACATTTTATTTTATGTGTTTCTTTCAATTCATAAAATTGAATGTTTCGCATTTGTCATCGTCGCGGCCGCTTTTTGACACACATACACACACACACACACACACCATATTCCTTGTTATTTTAAATCATTTGGAGTCAACAGATATAATATATCTTTACTTCAAGAACAAAGGGAAGATGATTTTAAAGATTTTGAGACGATATCATTTGTTTTCTTTTGCTGAAACGTCATCTTTGATTCAAATTCCAACTAAGATTCAGATTAAGGTGCATTGCAAAAGTTATCAAATGTGGTAAGATTTTTTCCTGCATCTAGGTGAAGCCTATCTCAGCAGCAGATCAGAAAACACTCTACTCGGCCATTGCAATGGCCCAGGAATTGACGGCACGTTCCATGACAGATCTTGAGCAACCACAGGAATCGCCACGAACACCCGCCAGTCCCTCCAGACGTAGGAAGTTTTCTTTTAAGTTGCCACATCAACACAGTCCCAAACCAGACAGACGACACTTTTCAGAGGAAGCTGCCAGATTACCTGACTGCCAGGTACATTTTCGTCAATCCAAATCACAAATTGGAAGGACATTTTAATTCCATAAGTAGGAAACCTTCAGTCTTTAACGAAATATTCATGACTTCAGGTTTTAATAACATGATTTTAATGTCACTTGATCTTGATTGAATGCTTAGTACTCAAATTATTTATGTATTAAAAATGTTATTAAATACTTTTCATTTGAAGATTACCTTTAGATTTATAGGTAATTTATAGATTACCTATTTTTACTTATAATTAAAAATTTTTAAATCAGGACAAACTAGTGGCTGGTGACCTGTCAATTCTAAATTAAATGAATGCAAATCATTTTAATCGTAGATTAACAAAATTTTAGATTAAAAAAGTAAATTTCGTCTCGTAACACTCATAACACTTAGAACTCTTGCACACACTTTATACTAGTTATCGCATTTAATCAATTTATTTTCTACTCTTGATATTAACACAGAATTCCTCTCACACTTTTTCACAATTATGCATTGAGATCAAAAAATGGTTTGGGCAAAATCTAAAACAGTTATGGAACAACGTTAATTCCTGATGCCACCTAATACAACACTTTTAATAATTTGTACTAACCTACAGTTTTTTATTCTCGTAGAGTGCTTATTAAGGCAGAAATACTAATATTTTCCTTTCTTACCCTTCCTTTTCCATTTAACTACTTTTCGTTGAATCCTCTCCCTTTTGTTTCGATTTTCGTTTAATTTTCATTCTCTTTATTTTGTAATATATTCGTATACTTAAAAATTGTAATGCATTGATATGGTTTTTCTCATGATTTTTCTTTCCTTTGTATTTTTCTCTACTGCATGCATTTTTTGGCTTAATTCAGTGGCTATGCTCGAGTTTGCAATCTCTGTCGTCTACAGTGTCTAGTATAGAATCTTTGGGTGCCCCTTCCACTTTAAAATTGCCCCTTTGGGATAAAGCATCCGCCGAATTTTGCTTTGCAAAATCCAGAGAGCTTTTAACCAAACCCAGTGCCTGGTCTTCTTACATGGACGTAGAATTTGACAATCATATTCTCGACAACAAAGCTACGAAGCAGAGGTTGATGAAGTCCACCGAGTTTCTCGAAAATGGAAATCGAAAAAGCATTGCCGCCTGCGAGGCCATCTTGGACTTGGAAACTAAAGGCTCGAAGCAAAATGGAAAGACACCATTTGGAATCGAGAATTCAAACATGGATTTCCCTCGAGAAGTTAAGAGAGTATCCACAAGTTATGTCGATCGTTATTTCGAACAGCCAAAGTATTTAGATGAGGATGATCTTACGGAATCTCCTGTGGAGAAAGTACCTTTTCAAGATGATGACTTCGAGAAAATCAACAACCTGGAACATATGTTTTTTTCGAATTTTCCAGAATTCAGTGCTTCACATTCTGTTGCAAATAATTCCGATAAATTGATTCCAAACAAAATTCCCAATTTGGATCAGAGGAAGCCCGATCTTTCAAAATATGACCTTGAAGAAAAGAACTTTGAATCTCCTAGAAATTGTTCCATTAAATTCGACTTACCAAAGGATAAGAACTTGGATTTTGGAACAAGGCCCAAAGTAATTGATTCGACGAAACTGAGTACAGAGATGAAGAAATTTGATCTGCAAAAGGGCAGGGTGGGAAAAGTTTCTTTTGGGTCTAGAACTCAGGAAATAAAAGGAGAAAAAGGTGGATTGAACCTCGCAATTCCTGACAGTCCCCGCGGAAACTTGGAGGCCGTGAGAATAAATATTCAGAGCTATAGGAAGATGGAACAGATTCAAAATGGGCATGACAATTTTTCTTTCGTCATGCCGAATAATCCTTTATTCATTGCTGAACCTGAGAAGAAGGATTCGCCGATTTATAGTAGTTCAGAAAGCCTTAGAGTCAACTTTCAACGCTTGAGAAGAAAATCTGATGCTGAAGCGAACTCTCAAGTTGAGTTAAGTAGCAAACTTTTTGCAGAAAAGTATCAACGTGAAGTTTCCGGATTGGAAAGTGTAAAGAATTATCTAGACTCGAAAAAAGGTCAGGTATTGAATCTGGGAATGGGAAAGTTGACTCAAAATATGATACAGTTAGGCAAGAACATTGAGCAAAACTCGAAGCCGGTGATCAGGAATTTAGACATTCCAACTCAGACACAGACGCCTATGCGAAATTTGAATAAACCAATTCAGAAGCCGAAACATCTGGATTTAAATATTCCTTTGCAAGGAAAAAAAGTTGACAAGAAGTTGAACGTGAATCAAAATCCAGTCAGCAGTCCTTCCTTGCATCAACATATTTTGGAACCTCCGAAATTGTACCAAAACGACAGTCGAAAAGAGTTAAATACAAGCGACCTATTTACTGATAAAAGTCAAGGAAATCTTAATGTATTTCGACCCAGAACTTCTTCGCTTTCAGAGCACAGAAAGTCTCCACTTAGAACAGCGAGAAGATCCTTTCATCCGAAAAACGATTCGAGTGACGATTCTGATTCAATTTCTCATTCTGAAACAGATATTAGAAGTCGTTTAAGATACAAGCGACGTCACAAGCGAATGCCTCACAATTTCCGATTGAATTTTAAAAATCGAGGTCAATTCTTGCATCCGGATGCAGCTAGAGGGTTTTCTTCAGTAGAACTTTGCGGAAAATCTCCTCCACCTTCGACAAGTTTTTTAAACTCTTTGTCACCACCTTTCTCATCAAGAAATAATTTGCTTTCGTGGCCTGAAAGCGCGCCCAGTTCGAGTTTGACATTTACTAGCAACTCTGACCTGGATTCAGATACGAGCTCTGAATATCCTGAATTCACAAATGATATTTTAACTTTCCCTCCATCTCCTGCCCCTTAAACGTGGTGAAATTTTTTTCTAAAGTGAAGTTTAAGGCGATTCAAAAAAAGAGTGGTGTTTCAATTTTCAAATAGCAGATACTGTGTTAAATTAAACAAATGACTGGAGTTTTGTGAGAATAAAAACAGTGGTTTTTTACAACGAATGAAGACTTTTGTATTATATTCATGTCTCATGCTTAGCATGTCTGCATGTATCGCACGTCTACTTCATATTAACAAGTAGGGGTTCAGCGGTACTATGGGCACTAAAAAATAATCAGGGAACATCATAGTGTCCTGTGTTAAGGAGATTCTGGAATCAGAAAACACTCAGGAAATTAATCACATACATAAGTAAATCAAATTTGATTTGAGTAAGATTTTTCCTTGGATGGAACAGTTTTAACTTAACATTTTATGCTTTTAAAACTTTTAATAAATCCAGAGGACCTCCAACTCTATCCAAAAGTCGCAGGACACTTTGAATAATCACGGGACACATCTCGCTTCTGCATTTTGTATACCATTTATACATTTATTGCTAGAAAAAAACGTCCACCCCTTTTTGATAGGACGTTAGATCGGATAATCATAACTTTTCTACGTGACCCATTTTTTATAAACTTTGATATGCACAGAACGAGATATTTTTAAATCTCTTCTTTTTACGACGTTTCCAAAGAAAATCGCGCAAAGAACAATGTTTTTTTTTCACGATGCACACGTTCTTAAAAAAGTAAGATTAAGAATAAGAATTAGGACATTAGGTAGATTTTAGATTTAAAATATAGAACAAAGTTTTCTAAGCCTGTAATTTTTTAAGTTTATTTTAGTTACAATTTAGGCAAGTTGATTTCTTTTTGCTTTGCCCTTTTTAATTTATTTTTTTGTTTATTCTTTCCCAAATTTCTCCCTACCCTACGACTTGTTTAGGCAACGTTGTCTGATGAAGCCAAGGAAGCCTACAACGGTCTTGTCGGGACGACAATCGTAGAAAGCACAGCGGACACAAATCCACTTCGAATGTTGAGATCTGGACTTCCCATGGTCAGGCCAAGGATCCGGGGCAACAAACATGCAACCTTGGGTCATTCAGGAATTTCAGGATTTCATCCCGACGATATGGCTAGCGATCAAATTTTGCAGTTCGACATACATCACAGTGGATCAAAAACTTTGCCAAAACGAGCTCCTCCTCCTTCTCAAGCACCACCTCCAGTTCCTCAGACAAGGAATCTTGAGAGACATCACTCGATGGAAATAGAAAATAATCAGAATCAAAATAACGTAGATGGAAATCCTATTCCTCTGCCACCAAGGGATCGATCTAAGACTCTAATCTACGCTAGTTTAACAAGACATCAGAGGAAACATCCTCTAATTATTCCTGGAGGCGGAGTGACGAGAACTCTCGCGAAGATGGCAGAAACGACTCCTCCATTAGAAGACCAGGTCGATGGACATCCGTCTTTTTTGTCTCAAGAAGGATCTTCCAATGTAGGGGGACCTGGTTCTTCAGAAGATGGGTACATGCCTGATTTGGCACCAAACAGGTAATAAACCCAGGAGTTCTTTTTGTATTTCGTCAATTATTTTTATTTTACTTTTTTTGATACAATTGGAGTATGCCAGAAAATTTCATAAAATGAGTGTAGATTTTTAAAAATAGATTTTGGTGATTTCTTTTTCGGTGAGCAAAACAAAAATAATTTTATTTTTAAAAATCTACAATAATTTTAGTCTTCAACCCGAGCTTCAACCCATCGTTCTTCATTCTCTCACTCAAGCTTTTCCAATTTTGTTTCAGTCCTGAGGAATTCGAGAGACGGATTGACTCTGAATTGGCCGCCCTGGATTCTCTTCCGATTGAAGACACTAGACTGAACCGCTGTAGCGTCATCTCTGAGGATCTTCTAGAATTTTCAGACAATTTAATCGATTGTGACCCGGAAGAATCCCAGCAGAATACATCTGACAATGAAACCAGACAATCGCCAATCGTCGACTTTCAAAGGAAAATCAGCATGGACTCGAAAAGTTCAGCCTCGAAATTTTTACCAGAGAACATGGATACTAGTGACTTCAGTAGAAATTCTACTCCAACGGGGTCTGAAGAACAACCTACCGCTTGCATGAAACCCGAAACTTCTAATATTCATTCTTCTAACAGATCTCTGGCTTCTTTAATTAAATGCAACGCTCCAGGAAATCGTGAAAGTTTAACGTCTACCGTATCGCCTTTTAATATTAATTCTACTTCTAAAACACAATCACTGTCTCAAGGTAAAGATTCATTTTCAACGATCAGTTCAGAAGATTTTCCATTCAAGTCAGGAAAATATCAGAGGATGAAGGAGAGAACGGCAACACGAAATAGCGATTTGACTCGACAATCGGATCACGTTTCGTGTGAAGATCTTTTAGATTTTGCTTACGATCGCCCCAATACTCTTAGAACTAGTGGTCCTCAAAATGGGGAACAATCAGATGAGGTCAGAGTCATGTTGAAAATGTTGCGGCAGTCGACTCCAGAATCCTGCGTTGCTGCTTTGAATGTTACAAACTGGAATATACATGCCGCAATTAAACTCGAACGTCTTCAGGGGTTATTGAAAAAAGAAAATAATTTTGTCGGCCTGGAAGATTGCAAAGTTATGCTTAATGAGTGTGATGGTGACATCGTCAAAGCTGCAACGCTTCTCCGAAATACGGAAGACACTGCAGCTGTTTAGTATTGTTTCCACTCCAAGTTACTCAAAACAATATGTTAAGGAAACTTCAAATAAATAAGAATCACAGATTCTTTTCTGTTCAAAAAACCACAGTCTGAAAAAAATACAAGCTGGGTAGTTATATTAATTTACCTAATTAAATAGGTATGCGAATGAGATTTAGACTTAATTTTTGCGAAAAATATTTTTGCGTTTATTTGAATCTTTATAATTATGGCCATTAATTTAAAAAAATGGAATCTCAAGAGGGAAAATCTTTAAACAAGATTTTGCGCTTGTACTTTCAAAAAATCGTGTACATGTTTTGTAATTTTTATTTTTGTTTTTTTACTGTTGTATCATTTCTCTACATATATATATATATCGTTTTTTTACATGTATTTATGCAGAATGATCATTTTCTGGCCATGATTTTTTAAACGTGCAAATATTTTTAGTTTCAATGAATAATTACTCTATAAAAGCCAAGACTGTATTTCCCAGTTTATATGAATCTAAGCTTTCAAAAAGTTGTAATAGATTTTAGTGAAACATATTATATAGAGAAGAAACATTTATTTATTCATTAATGTTGTGTTGTCTTAGAACAGAGAGTATCTCGAATTTATGCTTTAGAGTTAAAGTAACTTTCTTAGCTTTCATTCGAAACTGGTTTTATTTTATCTCTGATTTTTTTTCTTGTCGACAAGAAAACGATTAAATCAGCAAACTCAAAAAAAATAATCATATACTCTCTATAGAAATAATTCAAAAACTAATTTATGTAAATAAAAGGAGCTTACATGAATCTCTCAACGATACACTTGTTCAAATTTGTGTAAAATGTTTGAAAGTGTCACTTCAGTTTCTTTTTTAATTTCAGTTGAGAGATTCAGGCGTTAAACCTATTTTATACGTTTTGTGTATGTCTAGTGTTAAAACAATGTGATTAAAAAAAGAAACAATTTCGCAATCAGATATTGGTTGAAGAATAAGACAGTCAGTGTATATATAATAGTTAAGAACAAAAAATATTCGTATATGAAATCGTAAAGCACTCATACAGTTTCGTATCTTTTTTGCAGAAACGTGCATCGGAGACGCACATAAAAATGCTCATATTTTTTGTATCGCTACCAGCGTTCTGGTAACTGCCTTAAAACCCAAGAAACATTTTTGTATTAATTAACAGGGTCGAAATAACACCAAAATATTATTCTCACTGAAGAGAAGAATTTTCATAATTTTATCCTGCGAATATCTCATTTTATAAAAATCGCTTTTCGAAAAAGGGATTAATTTATTATTAAATTTGGCCCCTCAACTAGAATAAGATAAGAATCGACTCTTGACATTTAATCTCAGGTTCAGGGAAAATTCGTAATTTAATATGAACATTTTGTAAACAAAATTTGTCCTTGTAGGATAATAATAATTAGTTATAGCGATATCTACTACGAGATTCGTTTGCTAAAATTCAGTTGCTCAAAAAAAGTGTCGTATATAAAATCAAAAGAGAATCTATTTAGATTATAATGTGACATCTAAAAGAATGTGACACATGCTTTTATAAAATTTAATATTCAATCTCTCACAGTTACATAATTATTTTGGGACTTTGAAAAGGAAAATAGAAAGTTATTAACATATCTTATGTATCTTGAAATTATAAAATGCTGTTCTAATTTTTAAATCCTAATAAATTTTAAAATGTGAGATTTGAATTTTTAAATTTTTACTTTATTATGAATTGGAAGCTAATGTACTTAGAAGTTTGGATGAATTCTCGTAATATTATTGTCGAAAGTGTGTTTTCCTAGTTTTACTTTTTTTTTTTTGTCAGACTGCGTTTCAGGAAAGCATGTGACAAATGTGCGTGAGTGCGTGCAAAATCGAAGGGCATTGGTTTGCATACTAATTAATAACTAATAAACACTAGAGTGTATAATCATAATTGGCGATCGTGAATTATATAAGTGAGAAAATGAGTCTTTTGATGTAAAACAGCGCCAGATTTGGTAGTTTTTTTTCTCTGCTTAGAATTTAAGTAAATATAATAAACTTTTTATACGCAACTAATAGCGAAACATATTTATATGTCTCTTTATACTCTATAAAACGAGAATGAGAAGTTTTATATCTGCCGTATTTACAATGAAAAATATACTTACACGTAAACCTGAACAGTGAGTTTTTTTTGTACATTAAACCAAATTTTATTTTAAAATATCTATTCAAATTCTCTTTTTTGTACGTGCATCTTCGAGAGAACCAGTTTCTGTTTTAATGGAACAGAGATTTCATTCCGAGATAATGAATCGAGAATGAAGATGTAAACTAACGCTATTTCCAGGGTGTCTACTCACCCTGGAAAACCTGGAATTTTCAGGGAATTTTTTATACCTGCAAAAATGTAGAAATGTCAGGAAATTTTTTTTAAGTTGTATGTGCTTTATTGATTAAAAAATATCAATTAATTTTAATCAGATACTTTGGTTCAAGTATATTACTCACATATTTAAAAGAAATATATTAGTCAATAGAAATGCGAAAAATTGTCGAGACTAAATATTCTCAACAATATACCGATCACTGAGAATATATCTGTTTACAAATAAGGCAACGGTCTTACAACAGTGAGTCTGGCATAAGTTAACTTGAAAACTTGCGCTCATTCGTAATACGAATAGCTAAAAGTGAACAATTAGTACCTCGCTCGAGCGATATATCGGTTGCATTCTAAATTCGCATTTTCTGGTCGCATTATAATTTCGAATCCCAATTAATTTATTTCCGTTTATTAATAGGAAAAAATATAAATAATTTTCTTCTCAAATACTCAAAAATTCATGAAAAGTGTCGATTTTCTAATAAAATTTTAAAGGTGCGTGAGTGTAAGTGAAGTATTTCTTATAAATATGTAGTGATCCTTCATGAAATGTAAATCTATAACAAAATGATGGAATAGTCCTGAAGCAGTTTGTAATTAATAATTAACATTATAAAAAAAGTAAATCACATCTAGCAACTACAATACTTTTCAGATAAAAAATTGTTTAAATATACTAAAAAATATAGTGTCATAATTATTGTCGTAATTAATACAATCGAAGCCAAGTTGAAGAAAGAGAATGTCATTCTCCAGGGAATATTTCTGCCGAAAATATTTTCACGCGGCACCTGAGCCCAGAAGTTGTATCCACAAGTTTTTATATCAGGGTATTTGACCATGCCTCATTTTTCGTATACTTTCGCTCGATATATAACAGTTACATGAGAAAAAAAAATCAATACGTAATCTCTACAAGGTCTTACCATTTAAGTTTCTTAAAATGAAATTATCATTGCGATTTTCTATCTAATTCAGAACATTGAGCACTCTAATCTCAATTAAATTGATATAATTCACTAATCTTAATTACAGTCAATAAAGACAATGATTTGTTTTTCTCTGATTCAAAGAAACTCAATTTAACTGCTAAAAACAGTATTGGAAGATCTTATATTTTTAGCATGGTAGAATTGGAATGTAATTTACAGTAATGACAGATAATAATTATCATCAAACAAAAATAAGATCCTTATCAAGCCATCAATAATTTTTATTAACAGAGGTAGTTTTATACTTATAACTGTGAAGAAAAAGTGGAAATTCCATGGTTAACACTGCATGTTTTCCTTTCATATTTTGTAACGGGTCGTCGCTACTGCAGTACTGCCGGTAGGTACTTTACGGAAGGAATGGTAATGAGATTCGTTATATCGCCATAATAATAAACGCTTCATAGAATACACAATTGTTTCACAATTGAATCGTATTTTTATACAACTATTTCCTTTTATTTACCTATGCGTTTAATTTCGATCATACATACCATAACATATATTAATTACAATAATTTGTTTAGTTTTATCAAAATTATGAATTACATATACTTCTTATGTAAGTGATAAATTTAAAATTATGACTTCTATCCATACAATTTTAATATCAATTTCAATATCATCTTTTTCTCTTGCAAGCATTCTCGTAATTTTTGATAGACATCTTTCCTCTTCCTCCCGGATGCATTATTAATTAGATCTCTCGATAAACTAGAGAGAGTTCTTGAATTTTAAAGTGGAAGTTAACGCGCACTGCTTTACATTTTATAATAACTATACATACACATTGTCGTCCTTGAAATACCTCTCATTCGTGAGATCATGATGTGTATGATGCACATGTACAATTTAAGTTCGATGCACTATAAGACCTTATGCAGTGATATTTCATTTTTTCCATTAACTCTATTCGTATACAACATCATTATCATCATCATTATAGAGCCTAGAATTCATTCCATTCACGGTGAATGCAAATAATAATATGGCAGACTTCAAACTGCAATTTGTAGCAATAAACAGTACCCATCACTTTTTCACGGTACCATTTATTTACTTCTCTTTACATACAATGATCATAAACTCAAATATTTAAGATTTCGTTTATTCGATAACATTTAGAGAAGTATCCCTGCCGAGTAAATGATCGTTTCTGGGATAATACAGGCAAATTATCCGGGACCGGAAAAACCAGGTTCAATCAAGGGGAGAATTTTGTATCATGATTACGTGCATCATTTCATTTTTGTTACTTTTTTATGAATGTAACTTCTCATGGCAACAGGGTAGTGGTCCGGTTGAAAGTATATATATATATATATGTATACTGGCGATAAGTACAACATAACTGCACTTGCTCAACTTTATACAACACTACCGTATCTTGGTATAAGCCTCTTGAAACTCGAAAGCAGATGCAACCATTGACCATCCTCTATTTCCGGTTTATAGACCTCAAGATTCACCTCTCCTCATTCAGAATAAAATTATGCGGTTCAAGTTTTAGATTCTATATACGAAAATATGAGGTTCAAAAAGAAAAGGTTCCGTTAAAATTTGAAATGTGTTCCCTTAAGTTTGTTTCATTGTCAATTAAAGGAACCTTTAGAAAAAATCTCTAGATTCGTACCTGAAAAATGTATATGTACTTAAAAAATTGTATACTTACTTAGTGATAGGATTAACGTATCTGATGATGCCATAATTAAATTTGTTCTTGTTCATTAGACGAGATACATCTTTCCTAACAAGCTCTGTCTTCATATTATACGCTTTCACAATAATTGGCCTATCAACTGGAATTAAATCAGTCTTCAAAATTCTTCCAGACTTATTTGTTGAAAAATTCTTTAAAAGTTCATCAAACTTCCACTAATTCAGGAGTTTTATGCGGAATTATAAACCGGATTCATTGTAGCACTTTTATTACTTTTTTTTTATTAGGAAATAAGATTTAATAGCTTTAAAGTTACACAGAGATTTTAATTTAAAATTTTATAAGGCCTAAGTTAAGTAGCTCGCTTCCAATATTATCAAGAAATGTGTATTGTTTCAGAATTACAGAGATTCTAATTCTGATAAGGCTTTGATAAAAAAAAACTGTTCTGTCTTAATTTTGTTTTTTGGTGTATAATTTCGGATTTCAATGGACAATTTTGTTTATAGTTTATAGTATAAATAATATTTAGCGTATGAAAAATAATTCATTTCAAAAACCGACATTTGCAACTTTTCAGATTCATGAAATTCTTCTCAGAATTCTACACACTTCGAGTCACTGCTAATCCACATATTCGAAATGTTGAAATAAGAACTTCCTTAATATTGCAGAGCTAACAAAATATCTTCACGGTACTGATTCCGCGTAATAATCGTGTGAATTAATAAAAATTGAAACTAAAGGATGGACATTATCCGAATCTCACATTTTTTATTAGATCAATTTTTCCTATTCCAATTCCAGTAAGTTTAATCTTAAAATTAATATTTTCTTTAAAAAGACAATTGTGCAATCAAATTCAATCTCTATAAAAATCCATCCTTTTCGTGACTATTATGTTCGATTGCTGGAACAGAAAATAAATGTATTACACGAATATCGTGTGTGTTAAAAGAGAATTTAGAGTATTTAAAGACTGTAAATTAAACTTTGCCTTTGTCCAGTCATTTCGGTTTTACACTATAAATTTATTTACAAATAAATTTATAGTTTCAATAGTTAATAATGAGGAGATCTTGCAAAATTCAATTTCCTTGAAAATATTGCTGAAATTCAAGAAAATATTTTTCAATGGTAGAATATTCCCCAGGTGAATGGCATTTTTTTCAATGTGTGTACATACTTACATAGTTAATATTTAAGAAACCGTCTGACGTCTGTATAGCATAGAAGATTTATGAAGACTTCTCCCATCACTGGAGAAATATGAAGTTGATAAAAATCTTGTTAGTTACAAAAAAGGTTTTACGATGTAGCAATATTTTTTCATAATAAAGACGTCGGAAAGTCGGAAGCCATTGACGGATGCACCTCTTGCCCAGCGAAAGATTCTGGGCGCAGTTCAGTACTGTTATATCAGCAGCTCGAGGCTGACGTCAAACTTCTACGGTTCAAATAAACGTGTGGACGATAGACAGTTTCTATACGGGAGTTTTAAGTCTTTCATATGTTCTTCTGCCTTCAAGAATCAATTTTCATATATACAAACAACAAATTAAAAATATAAACCATGACCAAGGACATTATAATAAATAAACCTTTATTTATAGTCTAAAACCTTATCTCACAAAACTGGTATTAAATCATCTTTAATCCATCAAATATAAAAATTCCTAAGCCGGTTAGTCGATACAGAAACATAAAATTACTTTATATAACAAAAAATAAAGATACAGTGAATATAAAATATTAATTTTGTAATTGTTTAAAGAAAATATGCTGAAAGTCTTCGTCGCTTCATAAAAAGACTAAGAAAAAGTGAGAAAACCAGAGTGGAAATGCATAAGATTTAATAATGTGATTGATAAGGAGATCAAAGTGGAAATGGATAACGATGAAGTGCAATGACTGTGAGATAAAATTGAAAGTATCATAGAAGGGTGGAATCTCGTTATTAATACATAGTAATGAAGTGATGAAGATAATTTCCGGCAAGTGAAGATGTTGTGTTTAAAGAAGCGGAGAACTTACAGTTTCACACAAGGAACATGTAATGAACTTCCGAGGAGATCGAAAAGGGATAATCTATATAACGAGGCCTTGAATAATGCCGTTACGACACTGCCTCGAAAGCACAGGTGAGTCAGATTTATACATTAGTCTCATAAAAAATTACCTCTTATTAGCTTAAAGGCAAAAAAAACTAGCAGAGAAAACTATGCTTCAGTGCCTCTGTAATAAAAGCTAATTATCGTAGCTCATGAGCGTTAAACATTTTTCAATGTCTGCTGATAACGATTTTTCCAGAATTCTTCACTTACAAAAACGTTAGATAATCAAAATTACTTCAAATAATATGGAAGACTTTTTTTCACAAATCAACCATCAAAAAGATCCATTATAAATTTAATATTTTGAAATTGTCTAGACGAAGAAAATTAATTTTAAACGAAAAATAGTTTAACTTTCAACTAAATGCTTGATTTTTATTATGGGGTCTTATTGATTAAGTATGCGTTTAAATAAAAAGTGAGAAAAAGTTGGAATTTTCTTGAAAATAGGAAAAAGTGAGGAATTATTAAAACAGCGGAAAAACAAGGTAAATTTCGGGATGCATAGCCACGGCCTTATTTTAAATGATCAATTAATGTCTCTGCGTAACATGTGATATAAGAATTCACTACAAGCAAGCCTTATTTCCTCTGGCATTATTATTATTATATCTTTGCTGGTTAAACAATTCTGCTTACGAAGGACGCAGTGAGGTAAAAGTAAGTAAAAGTAGTTCAATAAGCTGAGCTGCATGAAATAAAATAAAAATTCTTGTATATGCGTAGAATAATAGTATTAATATCAGCAACAACAAGAACATCAATAATAACAATAACAATGGGAAGCATTAGGACATTTTTTGACCTTAATGACGGGAGTCACATTTATACGAACAAGAACCATAATCGCCTTGAAAGATCTCCCGTAGGTGCAATAATAGTGTTTATTATTCGTCTTTCTCTATATTCTTTTCAGAGACTTTAAATGGCTTCATTGACTTTCGTCTTAACAGAAAATGCCATCCGCTCATCTCTTATCTATTCTAGCTCATCGTAAATGACGGAGAGCAATTTACACGTGGACTAAATAATTTTCCATCTGTTTAGGAGAAAATATATGACCTACTTGAAAAATAATGTCCCAAAGCATTTTTAAATGCAGAAATATATCCCGCATAACAAAATTCAAGGTCATTTGCGGTTGGTTGTTTTATTAGAAAGAAATGAACAACTTTCGACAATTACAATTATTATATGAATGGCTTGAAATTTACTGTTAGAAAGATTGAAGTTGAGAACCTTTTATTTAATTATCTATGGACAGAAAATCCGATGATACATAAGCTATTGATACTTTATCAAACGATTATTAATTCTCGTTTATTTATAGGCAATTATTAGAGAGAGATATCCTTGAGGACCTTTTCTTCTGAAGAATTTTAAAAATCATTCTTCATTGTATCGTTCGTTTTGAATTAAATCTCTTGGCATTGAAACATCTGTAACACTTTAAAGCCTTTCAATCTAGCCTTGAAATAGACACTTGACTTACAATAATTTCATAGTTGTCGTATATCTGCAGAATTTCTGAATATTTAAAATTGTGAAAACTCACAAGGAATGAAAGTTTGACTCCTGAAGTTTTCGAAAAGTTGAAACTTTGTTTCCATTCTTCTGACACTAAATTTTAATTAGATTCGAAATATATGCAAGAGATATAACAATGCAAAATTTCTCAAAAGATGTCATTTCTCATTCCCACAAAGAAATGACAGACTCTGCATAAGAAACTAATATTTTAACACAAGAGAGTTATTCTCAACGGTTTACTACTTTATTATATTATCCAGTAGCACCCCAATGTACAGTTTTCTTTACGAGAAAGAAAATTACGTGGGGTAAATAGCGGGCATTAGGTCGCGAGTGCATACTCCATCCTATAATGGTCTGCTGTGAGAATCTTTCAAGAGTAACATGCAAACGAGTCCGTTAGACTGTCTGTCTGTACCCGTGCGTAAATATTCTTCCATCTTCTGAAAAATCACATATATCTTATATACACATCATTACACCTGATGACATAGGGTTACAGTCATCATCTTTAGAGAAAGCTGACGTTTAAACCACTGCAGGTGAATTACGGTTGTTTATTTTTTATTTTATGCACAGTCAAGGTCTCATATGTTTCTTGACCTAAACAAGTAATAAGTTTATCATTTTTTAATTTACACGCTGAAAAATGGATATTAAAAAGTAATATCTAGCTATTTAACTATGGGACGACTATCTTAGATATTTAGATATAATATCTTGATATTAAAATATATAATCCAAATATTCTAACATCCAATATTGTAATCTTTGAATATTAAATTTGAATATCTAGATATTAAGTTTTAATATCAAGATATTACATTTTAATATCCATTTTTCTCCGTGTAGTAACTCTCTTTTTGTATCAGAGCCTAAAATGTGCCTAAAATGTTCGATGGTATACAAAAAGAATGTAGTTATTTTAAAATAATTTACGCCCTGCTATCTAATTATTTACACCAGTTCAATGTATAAAATTTCAATGCACAACATTTCAATAAATTGGTATAAATATTGTATAGCTTTTAATATGATACGGAAAAAATGGATGTACAGCCTAAATATCTAGATATTTAGGATATGAACGCGGAACCAGACCGGGCCCAGACCTGGCCCGATCGGGGCCAGACTTTGCCCGATTTAGCCAGATCTGGGCCCGACAGGGGCCACAGAAAAATTTCTACACGGGATGATCATATTTGTAATTTAATTTTTGGCATGATTCGAAAATTCTTTAAACTCCGGAATGTTAGTGAAAAAGGATTATAATCGTAGACTTGCTATTCTTTAGATTGTAAATGCATAAGGAGGCTGTAAAACTCGGTACAAGGAAGGCTCGTGGAATCTATGGCGATTGCTTTGACTATATACATATCGCGAACGGTACACACATATATATCTCATGGGATCCTTAGATACCACAGGTGAACATGCATATCCTCAAACGTTATGCGGTAACTCGTACACATGTTCAATGTTCGCCTTACAGTCAGTATCGTATGAAGAATTTCCTAATCCTGAGGACATTTCTCCTTTTTTTTTTAATTTATGCAAAAATGTACCGCTAAAACTCTCTATATACATAATATGGTAATGGGTTCATTGATAAATGTGAGGGGCCGTTCACTCGAAAATATCGATTCATTGATTCCACATCACTGATTCTGAATCGATTATTATAATAAGTATATATGATTCCTCCAGTGAACGGCGCCTCGGATAAATATGTGTATAATTAATTAAGATGGAATATTTTGAAGAAAGCTTATATAATACGCAATAGTCCGGCACTGTCGATAAGAATTACTGCACATACAGATGTGCGTGTGCATCGTCAGCTTCTTAATAGGCAAGCATGCAGAAGGTATAACTTTACATTCCCTATCTTCCTGTCTTTCTCTCTTACTCCCCCTATCCTTTTTTTCTAATTAACTATTGTTGAGCTATACAGTGGAGGAATGATTGTATCCTATGTGATCAAGGAAGCTGGATTTATTAGCAAATGCCGACAATGGGGAATTGTCATTGCAAAAATATAAATTGTTGAAGTACAGAAGCTAGAATTTAGAACCCTCTTTTTTGTTCAGAATTCTATTTAAATTTATTCACTCACAGTGAAAATTAATACGAATTTCCCGATCAGTAGCATATTTTTATAATAAATGATTCTCACTTTTGTTTTACTATGATACTTTTCCTTGATATGACGGAAGTTGCAATGGATTTTAACACGTGCTTGTTACTATCAGTTGCGTATAAAATTGATATGAAAAAGGTGAAAGGGATGAGTATCACTGTTCTACATAGATGCAAACATGAATAAAGAGAAATGAGATGGAGAGGAGCAATGGGAATTAGCCGGAGATAAGGGGAACTGGTTAGTGGTTATAGTGGTTTTCCGACTTCGATTTCCTCGAGGTCTTGTTGGCCCGCACCCAGGAATGCACTGACTTTAAAGATGCCTTGGGAAATTCCAGGGACGATGTTACAAACCTTGGAATTCTCAATGTTACCATATAATTCTTCATTGAGGAAGGGAGACATCAAGAGATAAATCAATCAAATCAATCTGATTTCAAAATGAATCTAAATCTCTTCAACAGAAATTCGAATTTACAGTTTTCTTAATGATGTTTCATTCATAAATAATTTGAGAATCAAGCATCACTTAATTTTACTGTGTTACCAGAATTATTAAATTAATTCAAGGTGATAATTTAATTTAAAGAATAATTTAAAGAAATATGTTAAGAAGTTTTATACAGTTACATGTTTCGTATTTCTTAAAATTCATTTGACTAAACTTTATTTTATCAGATGCGATTTTAATTAATATTTAAATTATGTAATGTAGGTTCGGCCCTGTCCCTTGCAGATTATTATAACCGGATAACTCTTTTTTTCGTCAAGTGTATATCTCGCACGATTGAACATCGTCAGCTCAGCACTTTCTACATAGTTTACATGCCGTTGGTATCAGAATGCAGTTTTGAATGATAATGATCGAAAACAAGAGCATGCATTGCAGAGGTTCTCAAGACACTTGTAATTTTATTATTAAACAGCATCAATTCATTATCATTTTTGAAATCATTGGAAATAATTAAATAATATCGAACAATAAGATATCGTACAAGTACGCTGTTTATATTTATTATTTTAATAGGTTTCTGCTAGGTCGGCTATTTTCACGTAATCACGTGTGAAAATGATTTCAGCGATTATAATGGGCGTCCGGAGCGATCGACGATAAAATACGCTCTTGAATTTATATATTACTTCCCGTCAGAGCGGAAATGCACGGCGCTGCGGATTGAATAACTGAACGATTGGAAATCATTACTGCTGTTCGTGCTTTGTTTAGCTCTGAATCAATTAGCAGTAAATTATTTCCAGGAGCTTTTTAAAAAAATGAGAAATCCAGACAAAATTTCAAGCCATATACTTTTACAATAGAATAATAGTTTTTATTTAGTATTGAAAAGGATTCACTCTAGTCTTTGAAAAATAAAAAAGTGTTCATAGTCATTTGTTAATATAATTTATTAGCCTCTGCTAACCAAATATCTTTTCATTGTCATCGAACGCCTTTCAGAGGTCAGGATCTTTGGGAAAGGAATATAACGTAATAATCACATGCACTGTTAATTATTTTGTATAAATACGGAAGGACAAAACAATGGGCGAGTTTCACACTGAAAAATTTCACATCAGGTGAGTTAGATTTGAAGATGTGATATTAGCTATGTATATACTATATTATCGCATTGCCAATTACATCCTAATTGCATTAATCAGTGGAGGAGAATAATCTATCCTTGAAAAACTCTCAGAAACTAAACAATCTTTAGGAATATTCAATAAGATTTTATATTAAAAAATGGAAGGTCAAGGTTTTTAAATTAAAAAAAGACTTAATTGAATTATAAATAGTGCTGATTAACTTTAGGAGTGAATACACTTTGTTTTATTTTAAATTGTCAAATGGGATTTGAATTTACCAGCAGAAATATATAAACTCTCGCTGTGTTAACCTTTCTAAATTAGGATTAAACCTGCATAAATCCACCATTAACTTTATTCACTCTCTTGATTGTGATTTGCCTCACGAATTGTGCCACTCTTCGATTCATTAGCATAGAAGTGAATATATAAGTGAAGGACACGTCGTGAAAGATGCTCTTTTCGATTGGCGTAAAAGTAGTTAATTAACTTCTAAGAGTTCTATGTAGTTTGTGCTGATTCATAATTTTTCAATCTATAATTTTCTTCACCAGCAATTGTTCTTCAAATTGTGTCAACTCTCTCAACCCGAATAATTAGTAAGAAGTTACCATTCTATTAAGTCTCACTAAATGAATTAGTACATAGTTTTTAATTAATTGATAGTAAAAATTCTTACTAAAAGTAAATTGGTAAATGAACCAGCACTAATACATATTTCATTAGAAACTCTTACTAATTGAAATTGAAAAAGAATCTAATTTCAAATTGCAATCGATTTTAATAAATTCAAGGATAAAGATTAGATCCAGTTTTTAGTTTCAATTGAAACATTATATGGATTCCTCTTTTCATTCATAAAGCATCTTTACGCATTCCTGCGGAAATTGCATATGTGGCCAGACAATGTGTTTTAAAGACAAGTATATTATATAATATGTACTATAATTATGCATAAAAGATAACTGGCGAAGAACAAAGTGATATAAGATGATGTTTAAAACCCTATTAGCCAGGTGCTTCTATTTATTCTTCAATTACTCTTTGACGTTAGCTGAACATTATTAAGTGAATTGCGTTTCTTACGGAGTCTGTATGAACCACCTGCGCGCACGACAATATTACACAAATGTTGTAATGATTTTATAACTGTGACCACAAAAATAATTTCTAGAAAAATAGCCGGAATCAGAACCGATCATCTGCGAAATGTTGGAATTTAAATTTGTATGCCAATTTTTAAGATACACTTCATCAAACAAATAACGGTTCAATAGATTTAGATATAACGGTAGAGAAATATAAAAACTATAATATAGCTTCATTCATATGTATTTCCCGTCATTCTCATATTATAATATTATATCAATTGATTTTAAATCTCAACTAAGAATAAACAATAGTTCGACTTAGGGTTGTTTGTTGATTTGATTAAGATATTATTTTCTGTTACGTTAAATATTGAGTTTTCCTATTATTTTAAATAATGAGAAGGGTGCCAACAATAAGTAAAGGTGTCAACAACTGATTATTTGATTATAATCAAATACATTATTATACAATTAATTATAACACTATTATTTGCAAAAAAACTACTATTTTTTTAAGGTAATTATAGAGGATAGTTTAGGCCCCTTGAATACATTTTCCTCGCGTCTCGCGGAGCCAGGTGGGTTGCCTATCAGCAGGCGTATCCGGCTTATAAAAGTTAATGCAAACTACAAAGTATCATTTACACGAGAAAGTAGATCAACGTGAGATAACTATATTTTTTCCTTTGAGATAAAGTTGACAATAGAAGTGCTGTTCTCTGGAACTCAAAATAAGCACACCTGAGATATATACTTTTTTAAACGCGGAATTACAACAAATTTTATAGTCAGAGATGAGAAAGAAAACATTTCTTACTTTTTTTGCATGACTTTTTTTTAATCCTAAGGAGGTAAGTTTCATCTGTCTCTGTATCTTTAAAATTCTCAGCTGAATAATTATTTTTATAAATGCATGTATAAACTTCATTTACACGCATATATACATCCGATAAGAGTTAATATTGAAAGAGTAAATGTGTATAAAAAATTTAAGATACCACACCAAGAATAAAATAATACGTTTATATGGACTTTCATGATCAGATTAGAATAATTCTCTCTATATGTGTGTCGAGTGAAAAGATAAGTAATCTCGCACACCTGCCTGGAATATATTGCAGAATTCAGTTTTATATGTGAATCTGTGCATTCCGATATAAACGCATATAAAATGCTCTAATTATTTTATTGGAGAATGTCGAAGCTTAGGATATAAAAACGAGTTTTATCAAGAAACTTAATGCTACTAATCGAAACGATATTTACGTTTTATTATTATTTTCTTATCTATAAATACTACTGTATTTATATCAAAACATCGGAAGATATTCGGCGCGTGCACAGGTGTTTCATACGCAAACAGGTAGATGGAGAATGAAAATTAAATGAGTTCAAAATTATTACCAATAATACCGATAAACGAAGGAACTCTGAATTTTTTTGAAATCTGTATTCAACTCTTCACTGATAATTTTCCATATAAGATTTATATAAGAGTAAAAATGATATACTTTCAGCGATAAAGGTTTATCGCTCAAATTTTTAGCGTACTCCTTTCAGAATTTCAAAAATTTCCACTATCTAAACTTGAATCAGTGAAATTTAACTGATTCTCAGTGAACTTTCACTGATTAAAATCGTGAGAAAAGAGTCACTGAAAATCAGTGGAATTTGACTGATTCAGTTTTAGAGAGCATATTTTAAGAATTTCAAAGAATTTTGTGGAATTTTAAGAATTATGTATAGAAAATTTCTAGGAATTTTAAAGGGTCTTGCGGAATCTTAAGGAATTTCATAAAATTTAAAAAAACCATATATTTCAATAATTTAATTTAATAAACGACCGGTTTTCAATAAAAATGGTTCAACCCTGAAATCTTAAACGAAAAAATCAAAATCAAAATACAAATTGCGGGCAATAATAGAAAATCATGGCACCTGTTACGCACACCTATCTTGAACGTCCTGAGCACGCTTATTAATGATACACGTTGAACGATAGGGAAGTTTTTTGTTGCAATGACGTTTTGTTGATTTAGCCCTCGATGATTCAGGATTGGTTGATAGGGGGCACGTGATACCTCTGTAACGGTCATGACGGGTCGTGCGTGACGACAGCCGGCGCACCCCAGTGTGTTTTCGATCGGTTGCGCGTAATGTGGTACAGGTAAAAAGTGGTGAGAATTAAATTCTTTAAGTCTAGTAATTTTTATATATTATATATTTAACTTTAATTATAAGTGCTAAATTTTTCGGAATAACGTTCAAATATGGGATTAAATTTACGTCGTTTCTTCAGCCGATCCCGGTAAGTTTTCTCTTATCTGCCTTTACATTGCAAACAAACTAAATTGAGGCAATTTAGTGTAACGTATGCCAGACGCGAGTTTTCCACAATCAATGATAATGTATTACAAAATCCGTTAAAACATAACTCATTGAAAGTTAATTTCTTTGAAAAGATATGTAAATAGTAAGTAAATAGTCATGTCGTGTGTTTTTTTGTGTACTAAAGCTTATAAAATATGAATATGAAAATATTAAAATTTCTGAAATTTCTGAAGCAAAATACGAGTGATGACTGCCTTAGTTTATGATTAAGCAAGGAAGTGGAGGTCTGATGATCGAAAGGCGAAGCATGAACTTTAAAGAAAAAAAGAAAAAAGACCTTCCGTCGAATAACGTGTTATTACGCAGATGGAATCGTTGTCTGTTCTTTCTTTTACATTTCCAGACTATCGTGGAAATATCAACAAGATTTTAGCGCAAGGTTTCTATTTTCTAAAAGAGCACTTCGACGTCTCTGAAGTACTTATTCTAGTGTACTCTAGATTTCCTTTTTGGGTACGAATCCTGGTGATTAATGATTATTAATATCTCTGTGAATATCATTTCGTCTATCAAGATTGAAAGCATTCGGCTAATTATATGTTAATATATAATACCGAGCATGCAGAGTAATTTATTTAGATAATGATACTAATTAACCCTTCCTGAAAGACGTCTTTGAAATCATACTTTTATAGATATACATCTTAATTTTTATATACCAAAGATAGAGTTTATTTACTATCTGTATGTAAAACTCTGCTTGGATTTGCAAAACTTTTTATTAGCCCCTTTGTAATTGTTTGCAGAGTTATTAATATCGCAATTTTCCGCAGGTGTTGACATGAATGAAAACTACTTTTTTCTTATCAGGACTTGCTAACAAATCACCGATGCACAAGTTAATATTGCGTATAAAAGATTAAACACTCTGAATTCTCCAGCATAATTTACTCGGCAACTATATATTATTTTCTTATGTAAAAAGAAATCGAGTTTTTTAAATCGAGTTCACTTTCAGAGTGCATCCGGCGAAAAAAGTATTTTCAAGGAAAAATATTCGGAAATCAATAAATATACTTTTGAATCAATAAATCTCTTCCGAAAGCAGATATTTTATTAATTCAAATCTATATACTTTAAAATGTATAATATCACTATTGTATGGAAATGATTAATTCTTGTTTCATTAAAAATTCATTTGAATCAATGAAATATTTGCTTTAGGAAGATATTTATTGATTCAAAAGTATATTTATTGATTTCCGAGTATTTTTTTCTCTGTGTATAGTTATAAATCAGACAAAAAAGTCAATTTCCGCCATGACACAGTTCTTTCTATGTTTTGGTGATTTTTTTATGCTATGCACTATCACTACATGTATAGATATAAATAAATTGGAGGGAGAAAGTAATCATTCCTGCATCGTTGAAAGTATCGTTTGTCGATCGACACCGTTTTGATAATTCGATACATCGACAATCAGGAGAGCGAGCGCAGCAGGTTGTAGGACAAGTAATTCGATAATCAATGAAAGTAAGAAACTTGGTATTACTACTGCGATGATTAGCTCTGGAAATCATACGAGTGAATTGATAATGTAGTCTACATATAGAAATTTAGTGCGCAGAAGGCGATCCACTAAGAATAAAGTATGTCGTGATAATTTCTTTGTCACGCGCGCGAAATCATATTTCCTACATAAAACACAATTCAAATAAATATTCCTAGAATTTTTTGCAGGTAATGTTCGGTGCGAATACTTTCCGGTGGGTAAATAATTTGGTCATGGGAAATCGTCTGCATGACAGCTGCTTTTCTAATAATGTCAAGTGCATCGTACCATCATTATATGCACAAGGACATTCGCGACCTTGAATTCTTCTAAGTCATCCAGATGTTAAATCTATATAATGTGCGTGCGCGACGGCACAAAAAGATTATCTACGTTTTTTTCTTGCCTTATTAAATACCTGCCATTACATCACTTAATTATAGCTGGTTTTTAGGCCTAGAATTCACTATTATAACAAAACGACAAACAAATAATTTCCTGATATGGGGTCTAATAGCCTAGAGAGATTATAAAAAATCAAATCATGGATATATTCTCGAAGATTAATGCTTATCACTCAATACTGGTGGAACATGACTTAGCTGTAATGTTCATTACTTCCTTACTTTTATAGTTACATTAAAAATTTTCTAGAATGCAGATCCAGTTTATCCAGATATAATCATTGCAACCTTGCTTTATATATGAATCTTGTATCTTTCTCTAAAAATAAGAAAGAAAAAAACTGAAACTATTTTTCTGGTCTGTAATTGCTACTACCCTTAATGAATAAGCAGAAATATCTCTGCGGTCTCTGCAGACGCAATAATATATAGATTCAATCTATTTATGTCAATCTGCAGTCTTATAAAATTTCTATTTCTTCGAAAAGAAGGAAAAAAAATAGTCGCACTTTTTCTAATTGTAAAAGATTTTTAAAAACGTATAACATTACTTGATATCATTCTTTTTTCTTTTGAGATTCACGAAAGTAACGTGAGACCCGAGTAATTATAGATTGCATCTCAAAATCTTTTATGGAGTAATTAGGATTTAGAGAAATTAAGACAAAGAAAAGAAGTGATCCTCTTCTGACAAGAGTATTTTGGAGATTTTCTCACGGTTTCATCATAAGAGAAAGTGAGCGAGTAGTGTATGTTAATTATTGCTCAAAACGATCTGATTTCGATTAATTCTTATATTGATGATACAGAACGCTTACACGGCCTTTAAATTTTTGAAAATATGTTTAATTCTCTTAAAATTTCACGCAATTACTTAAAATTCCTCAAAATCTTTGGATATTCCTTAAAGTTCCAGAAAATTTTTTTTAATTCATCAAGAATGTCTTGAAATTACTAAAATTCTTTAAATTCCACGACAATCTTTAAGATTCTTAAAAAAAATCCACAACAAACTTTAAAATTCCTATAAAAAACTCTTTTCATCTGAATCAGTGATAAGTATACCACTGATTCCAAATCAGCGTATAAGATTTGGATGAACTGATGAACCAGTGAATATCACGCCCTTCATGATCGAAATTCAGATTTAGAGAATAGGAAACCTTTTGAAATCTGAAAATCAAAATTGGCTTAACCCCTTGTTTATAAATTAAAAACCAAATGTCTTTCCGCACTGTTTTATCTTTTAAAAAAAGAGCGCTCAATTTGAAAAGTGAATGCACGAGGTACTTATATCTCGAATACAGTCGAACCTCCTCCGGAGAAGGCCGAAGCAGTACCCGGGAAGTCATGTGACCGACCGCGAAAACCGCCGAGCCTGGTATGTCAGTTCAGTGCCGTCAGTTCACAGGAACTGTTATGTACTTAATCACCACGTGTCGTTGAGTATGTACTCTCTTTTCAGTTATAAATTTCAATAAAAGATATTGTTCACTGTGAATAAGTGAAAGAACAATTATGCATTTAGTGTAGCAAATTTCCCTTTATATGTACTGATATATTATCCTCTCTCGGTAAAATTTTTTTAATCAGGTGACTTATTCGTTCTTATTCAAATTTATATGTTTCGAACGTGAGTGAAAAGGCACACAGAGGATTGTTTTCAAACTGTCACTTCCTGAGCTCGTATTTACTTCCTGGTTGAATTTGTCAGTGGAAGGGGAATTTTATTCCGTGCATTGTTTTTTCAATCATCATATTACTGAGAGATTTTCAAATTTGGATGTGCAACAGTGTGTGACTTTTGAAAATCTATTTTTTGAACAGTGCAAAATTCTATCTGTATCATTATGATAAAGAGATTGACCTCGTGGATTTAGATAGAAGGTATGAATTTATACTATATAATTTATTTGTTGTTGAATACAGGGGCATTAATACAATAACCATCTATAATCTATATTTTTTCTCATATAATACCTGAAAATCAATTGACTCTTGATATGCTGATAAAAGTTATTAATTTCGACCAGTACAAATTTCTTAGCTATCGAAAAATAATTAATCAGCTTCAGACCATCTCAATTGTTATTATCACATGATAACATCAAGTGTATAAGATAAGAAGACAAGTGTATTTGTTTACATTTCTTCACCTGTCACCCTCTAAAGAACTATTGATAATATCTACCTGCGCATTAGATAAAAGCATATTTGCAACATGAATATGCAAAATGGGAAGTTAAATCGTCATCTAATTGGATGTACTATGCAAATTTGCACTTTACAAATTGACTATTATTATTCCTGCATTTATAATGACCTTTCGGAAAATTTCAGACAAAAAAAAATTCATCGAAAATCATAAAATTCAGAAAATATTGCGAATTTATATATTCCTCAATCTATGGCGATAAGAATTTTCGGCATGTGAAAGGAGAAGTAAAATTGAAAACGAGATCATTGAACGTTTGTACTGAATAAAAACAAAATTTGAGGAGAGAGTCAGACAAATATTTTGAAATCGGAATCACATTTAAGTTTTGGAGTTGACAAGTTTACAAATTAATCACGTCCACGTCCCTGATTTATATTCCTTTCTCAGAATTCTATCACGAATTCCTACGCTTCGAATAATTATCGCTTCTACGCAATGTTATTGCAATCGATAAAAACAGGTTATCAGAACATAATTTTCACGTCATTGATTTTCACTAATCTGATGATTAACCGATAAATTTTCTAATTCGAATAAATGAATTTTCGTCATTTTCTGTGTGACATCGATCAACTTAAAACTTGCAACACACTTAGTCACGATTATTGGAAATTGATATCAAGAAAAAGTCAATAATACCTTAAGGCACTTCCGGATTAGGCGAGGGATTAGGGTTACTAATTTATCAAATCCATGAATAGATAAGAACAAACATTTATTCACAAACTTTGAAATTAAATTGAAGATTTATTTGCCTTCGAATCAAGATATCTTCGAAAGTAAAAGAATGTGTCACATTTCGAATAGGAAAAACCGTTAGGATGATGTGACATAAAACGACAAGACGATCAAATTAGTATGGGATTGAATTTACAATCGTTTGTCATACATTAAAGATAATACATGCCTATAGGCACATAAAACATTGTTTACGCTCGTTTAACACCAATCCGTTACTTCTTTCCCATGGATGATTTGGCAAGAAGAACAAAAAGTAACAGTTTCATATTATACATTTTTTTAAGATAATTTACTGTAATAAAGACAGAATGTAGAATAAAATCACGCCCTTTTCTTGAATTCTTGGTATCTTCTTATCAAGACAATAAAATGCACCTTTTTATGCACGTGTAAAATGAAATATCTGAAAACCGTATATAATTTAAAGAAAGAACGATTTTCAGTACATTTGAGCCTTTGCTTTAAATTTCTTCGACATAAACGACTTTGATATTGAAGCTCGCTTCCGCTTTTGGTTCTACACTGTATTTACCCTCTGCAGTATGCATACTTAATAAAATTGCACGTTATTCATGCATACCATATATGCGAACATATCGCAGCAACTTATCTCGTTTAATACTTTTTGCTCTTTCAATTGGATCAACTCAAGCACTACCATTCATTTTCATAGGCGTTCAATTTATCTGAAATTCAGACATTTTCCATCTTACAGATATACAGTTATTACGGGTGTGAAGAGGGTATCGTTTTAAATTATTCAGTGAGAATAATTAATGTTGATTTGAGATGAAAATGGATGAGTTTATATTCATCTCTAATCTCTAGCTTTCATTCAAAGTCTAATTAATGTTCTCCTGGGAATAACTGAACAATATTTTTCCTCAATAATTTTTAAAAGTAAATCTTGGCAAGATGTGATGTTCTTTTGTCTATCAAGTGCTCTCAGATTATACTTTGCAAGGGCAAGAGTGAAATCTGATTACAAATTCCATCGCAGACAAAATAGAAATGAAAGAACGATAGCTCGGCATGATGATTGGAAAAACGAAACCAACCTCTCGAGCTAACGCGCACGATATAGTCTCCAAGAGCACTAGCGTAATCGCATAAGAAACCGCGGAAGTTGATTAAAGCGACTCTAATTAAAGGCTTACGGTCGATTCGGTCCCTTGCCTCTGCGGCAAAGTCTGCGAGGACGATTCGAATGCCAAGGATTCGTTTCAGAAGACGTTACCTAGAGCCTAGTGCAATCTTCTTTATAACATACTCACGGTGATGCACATACATGTAAGATGAAAAAAAAGCCCAGAGCTGATTAACACGAATGTAATTAACGGTCGACAGACTCTATGGCTCTATAAGTTTTATAATCGCAGAAATCAGAGCGTGTTCTCGTAAAATTAAAGGTTCCTGGGAGTTACCGTTTTTTCATGTTAATGAAATTGCGAAATTATTTTTAAAACGGTATAATAAGGCGAACATTAAATTTAATTCAGTGTATAAGAGAGTATTTCGCCTACATTAGATAATGATTTGCAGTATAATAGATATTCTGGTATTCTTAATCTTTTTTTTGTCTGAATATTTGCTAATCTTTGAATATTCGCTTGTGCAAATATGAACAAGTGGAAAGAGAAGCTTGAAGCTCTTAAGGTGATGTAAAATATTATTGACTCAGTCTGACGAATACGGCGCCTTACTCTTTTTCTAGACAGTAGCAAAATGATCCTTTTTTTATTAGATACACTGAGAAAGTCTGTGTTAGAAAAATTACTAATATCGATAGCAAGTAGGTTTAATACAGAAATTAATAAATTTTACTATTTAAATAGTAAAATTTACTACTCTCTAAATCTGAATTAGTGAAAAGTAGGTCACTGATTTACTTTAGTGAAAAATTCTACTAATTGTTAGTCATTTTTGACTAAAACTTTAGTGAAAAGTTGGAAACTTACTAATTGAAATAGTGAAATACAACTAATAATTAGTGACCTACTTTTCACTAATTCAGATTTAGAGAGTATGAAAATAGTAAAATTTATTATTTTCTGTATTAAAATGTCTTAATTTTGGGATTTTGCCCCTACTTGCTATCGATATTAGTAATTTTTCTAACATAGAGTTTCTCAGTGTCCTCATATTGGACAGTATAATAACACATTAATAAAAATAAGACATCATCTATAAGATGATAAGATGTAAGTCTATAATTAGCGAGTAAAGTGGTAAATAAAAGATGATATTAACAACATGTTTAACGTCTATATATGCAAAAGTCTCGTCTTTGCTGTAACGCAACATGAAATGATGTCCCAATCATGCACACATGTTATTTATGTAAGTGTATGGTACTGGACAGGGGTACTTAAGTCGTACTATGTTTAAGTTCTAGTTTTACGATCTGCATAGGATCTCACAGTAAATAACGTACCGCGGCGATGTATCGGAAATCGTCGGCGATATTTGCGACAGAACCAGGCTAGATAACTGTAAAATGCGACCAAGATCGAGTCGCAGGGGGCACCTGTTTTCCACCTCGGTCATCGATGCCCGGAAAGGATGCGAGAATTGATACTGTCTGTTTTACACTGGTAATGGGAATATGACTTCATCTTACACATCAGGCCTATGCCATGAAACTGAAGTTTCAAACGTTTACGTAAACGAAAAATTTTTTTTTGTAAAAAGCACGAGACATAAAATCTAATTGCATGAAATGCTTTCAATTGATGTAAAAATAAGTCCAAAAAGTTTCATCGACATAACCCTCCAGGTTCACCCCCAAAATCAACCCCTCAATCCTAAAAAAATCATTGTATCTCCCCTAATATCAAGACATAAAATTTTATCATCTTAAATAGCTCCATTTAATGGCCAAAGATGCCCAAAAAAGTTTCATCCACCTAACCCTCCAGGTTCACCCCCAAAATCAACCCCTAAGAACTAAAAAATACTTAGGGGTTGATTTTGGGGGTAAACCTGGGGGGTTAGTTGGATGAAACTTTTTTGGGCATCTTTGGCCATTAAATGGAGCTATTTAAGATGATAAAATTTTATGTCTTGAAGTTAGGGGAGTTACAATGATTTTTTTAGTACTTAGGGGTTGATTTCGGGGGTGAACCTGGAGGGTTAGGTCGATGAAACTTTTTTGGGCTTCTTTTTACATCAATTGAAACTATTTCATGCAATTAGATTTTATGTCTCGTGCTTTTTACAAAAAAAAATTTTTCGTTTACGTAAAC
>UCOK01020134.1:0-53272 GCA_900474325.1 Synergus umbraculus | reverse complement strand
CGTTTACGTAAACGAAAAATTTTTTTTTGTAAAAAGCACGAGACATAAAATCTAATTGCATGAAATGCTTTCAATTGATGTAAAAATAAGTCCAAAAAGTTTCATCCACCTAACCCTCCAGGTTCACCCCCAAAATCAACCCCTAAGAACTAAAAAATACTTAGGGGTTGATTTTGGGGGTAAACCTGGGGGGTTAGTTGGATGAAACTTTTTTGGGCATCTTTGGCCATTAAATGGAGCTATTTAAGATGATAAAATTTTATGTCTTGAAGTTAGGGGAGTTACAATGATTTTTTTAGTACTTAGGGGTTGATTTCGGGGGTGAACCTGGAGGGTTAGGTCGATGAAACTTTTTTGGGCTTCTTTTTACATCAATTGAAACTATTTCATGCAATTAGATTTTATGTCTCGTGCTTTTTACAAAAAAAAATTTTTCGTTTACGTAAACGTAAAATTTTTTTTTGTAAAAAGCACGAGACATAAAATCTAATTGCATGAAATGCTTTCAATTGATGTAAAAATAAGTCCAAAAAGTTTCATCGACATAACCCTCCAGGTTCACCCCCAAAATCAACCCCTCAATCCTAAAAAAATCATTGTATCTCCCCTAATATCAAGACATAAAATTTTATCATCTTAAATAGCTCCATTTAATGGCCAAAGATGCCCAAAAAAGTTTCATCCACCTAACCCTCCAGGTTCACCCCCAAAATCAACCCCTAAGAACTAAAAAATACTTAGGGGTTGATTTCGGGGGTGAACCTGGAGGGTTAGGTCGATGAAACTTTTTTGGGCTTCTTTTTACATCAATTGAAACTATTTCATGCAATTAGATTTTATGTCTCGTGCTTTTTACAAAAAAAAATTTTTCGTTTACGTAAACGTTTGAAACTTCAGTTTCATCCTATGTCTTGAAATAGTAGCCCAACTCTCTAAATTCGTGTCAGTTATAATTTTTACTAATTTCATTACATTATTGACTCAATTCTCATATACATGATGATGATCAATACAAAAATATCTGATTTATAGCTAGAAATGATTATAATTTAGAGAAAAATCAATTTTTCAAATATAGGTACATTATAATGAATAGTTGCAGTTTTGTTTCTCTAAATCATACACATTTCTAAGCCATAATAAAAGGCTAGTCGAAATTTGTAGAGCAGCAATAAAAATGTGTTGAATAAAACATTCCGCATAAATAAACCAATGGTTTTCGAGTAACGTGAAAATTTACATTCGTTTTCAATTGTGCTCTGAAAAGAGAAAACAAAAATGCCTTTTTCAGTGGTGACGAAAGCGATCGTAAAAGGAGGTATTTAATTCAATGACTTGACTCTGAGTGCTTGATTCGAATCATTTCACGAGTGCATTCTCGCAGGTGTGTGAAGGAAAATGCAGGCGATTGTACCCACACATTTATACCATTTCTGTTTCGTAATTTCTCTTCGTTGTGCCGATCTAAATGTGTGTAATGATATTTATTTAACGTAAAATACGCAACACTCCAGTTGCAATATTCACGCGAGAGGAAAATCGCTATATCCAATTTCTTCATAATAATGTATTATATTGCTCTCTTGAATTATTCAGTGTACGTTCCTCATTTTAATTATTTTGAAATGTGAGAATTAATTCTAATTTCTGATGAAAATTTAAAATTTATTACCTCGCGAAGGAATTTCTTTATAATAGTTTTAATTTTTTCAGTTTTCAAAGCTGTTATTTATAATAAGCTGTGTTAAATGAATTAGAAGAAAAATCCTAACATATATAGTCTGACTTTTTTCTATAGGAGAGATTAATGCGAACATTGAAGAAGCCATAATTTTCTCACACGATCAGCATTAGGAAATCCAATTATGTGGCGAATGAAGTGTCTGTTAGAGTGGAAAAAGTATATCAGGTCGATAGTGAACACATACAAAATTATATGTATATATTTACATATATACATATTACAGACTAAATAGGAATAGACACATTTTTTTAAAATTCAACTTAATGAATTTAAAATTGTTAATTAGACCAGACTTTGTTCCACTCGCACAGAAAACACTCATGTTCGTATGTAAGTCTCGTTTTCTTTATATCAACGTAAAATCCCTCATGCATATGCATTGAAATATAAATGACATTAATCTAAAGCGAAATCCATAATTCCACACAAGGATATTGGTTACAAATCACTTAACGACTTCCAGACAATTATTCATGAAAAACATTTACTACGCTGAAAAATCGTTGAGAAGAAACTTTAAAAATACTTGAGTCTTAATTATGAACAGTTAAGGCGACGCCATTAAAAATGCACTAAAATTATTTTAAAATACTGTTTCCTTGCATATATTAAAAAATAATACGTTTCAAAATTATATATGTATAGTTAAAATACTAAATAAGCCTTAGAAATCATCAACTGATCAAATCATCAAGTTGCTGCTATAAACTCTCACGAGAATAAAAGTGTCTGTATGAGAAGATATAAAAGGTCTTAATTTTCATGATTTTGATCAGACTGCATTCATAAATACAAGTGCGAATGAAAAAAGAAAGGTTCGTGCGATCAGGTTAATGAGAATGCGAAAAAGAGGAAGAAAGTAAGGGAGAAAGTACTATACGTATGCGAGAGTAAGAAAGAAGTTGATTTTCTGTAATAGAATTCAAGATTGTTTACGAGCACTGTGTAAAGCGATCCAAAGAAATTGAAGGAATCTTACGAGTTTAATCTCGGTGCAAGATACATCGTGATTAAGACCTAAGAGGCCTATCAACTCCTAATATAAATATTCTACATCATTACCCGCATAACTAAGGGATTATAAAATTCTATCTTATATGTTATCTCTTTTTCTTTCTTTTTAAATCATCCTTGTCCCTCTCAAGTCTCGCGCGTGTTCCGGGAAGAAGAGCAGCAATTAAACGACTCCTTAGCTAATTATCAGCTTAATGAGGATTCAATTTATTCCGTTTGTCGATTCACTAGCACTCCCACATTTACTGTGGCATGAAACAAGAAAGGAAATCAAGAAAAGAGTATAATACTTTGAGGAAAATGATCTTTTCAGTTTCCATTAATCTCAACATTCAATTAGTTAATTAATTATAAAGCTTTTAAAAGCACTTAATTCTGTACTATAATTGTTCACGTCTGTCAATTGATAATAAGCAAGACAATTTTAATTCGCATTCTACATTTTTTGTCCATTAATCCAATGGAATAAATACTAATTGATCTTATACGCAAAGAAATATCAACGAATAATAATCTCTGTGGCCAATCATTTTAACGATCTAGGCGATTATCTTTCAAGGTGTTATTATAAATGCTTGGCGTGTATGATAAATTGGTATTTTTGGTTGTGATTCGTTCTCATTCCGCATTCTATGTACGTAGACTTTTCCCGTTGGGCGGTAGTTAAATAACTTAAAACATTATGCGTTCTCCATTGTTCAGATTTTCAATGCCTAACAATCAATGCGTTCCACACATTTACAGTAACAATAATTTAAAAGTATAATCTAATTTTAACTTTCTATTTTACCACAGTGCTAAAAAACAATGATTAAACCTTGTAATATTTATTTTTTTGATCGGAGCTAATTTCGCGAAAAGGTGCAACAATTCACTCTCATTAATTATCATTAATTCGCCACTTATGTTGACCGCTAAAGAAAATGTATCCATTAGTGTTCTCAGACGAGTTGCAGATAATTGATCGCGTATTCGATAATCGTGCTCCTTTTTTGTACTTTTTTTTCGCACAACGCATTATCTTACGTCACATGCGGAGGTCTTTCGGTCGCGCATTTTAATTTTAATTGCTCTCCACACTGTCGATGAGTATTATTATTATTATTGTAATTATTACTGTAGAAATAATGTTCTTTTTAAACATACATCTACACTTCATCTTATTAATATCCTTGTTCCTTAAGAGACCAAGGAATTGATTAAAAACACAAATTAACGAAAGTTTCGTCGTTTAGTGCACACCCAGAAAACAGTTTCTTCGAATCAAAGAAACTTTATTTGAATCAAAGAAATTATAGTATTGATATACGGTCAAAGAAACATTTCTTTGATTCAAAGAAATTTTTTTTGAATTAAACAAACAGTTTCTTTAAATTAAAATAATTTAAAATAATTTTGTTTGAATCAAAGAAACTTCGTTTGAATCAAACAAAATTATTTTAAAAGAAAGAAATTTTTCTTTAATATAAGGAAATTTTAAATTTGAGTTATTAAAATAAAAGTTTTGATTTAAAACAAGGTTTTTTCTGAGTGCACTGAGAAACTCTGTGTTACAAAAATTACTAATATCGATAGCAACTAGGGGCAAAATCCCTACTTGCTATCGATATTAGTAATTTTTCTAACATAGAGTTTCTCAGTGTGCTGGTCAGCAGCTCAACAGAAAACTTCTTTTTATCATTTTATTTTCCGCAAGTATCAACTTTCCAATAAATCGAGTATAATTTTCAACACACTTATAAGAAGACATAAATTAGAAAACGATTTGCACGCTGAGAACACGAGCTATCATTGAAAATTGATAATCCTGGGTGTAATTACCGAGGTGTTAGGAGATAGAGGATCGATCGGGATGATTCGTTTTGCCAAAGGCGTGGGCTTGTTTAGAATTTAGATTTAGAGGCGTGCAATCCTTGGAAGGCCGATGAAATTTGACACGATGGAAAATCGATGGCCCCACGGCCGACAAGTTGTTGCAATCTAGCAAGGACAGTTATCAACTTTTACGCGGGTCTTTAATGTTGATTCGATCGCGCTGGAGGTTTCATTAGATCCCTCTTTGATTTACGATGCGAACCACGATTTATCGCACATAGCTAACTTTCACAGAGTCTCTTTTGCCTCCAGCAATTCCATGCCACTCGTATTCGTTGTTGCTTTTATGTTGTTGATAGTTGTTACATGCAACTAGTCGACTCATCATGGAGAAATTGCACAGCGCAAGATATTTACGCGACTTGGAAACCCTCATCAAAATTGTAATTGTCGTAGCTCGTAATTCAACATCTCTACATAGATAAGGAAATCTTTGTATCAATTTTACACCCTTTTAATAGAGACTTGTTCATTGAAAGCACTTGTAAATTTTTTGGAGAATCAAAAATCGATGTCTGAAGTGGATCCTCTCGCACACGAAGAAAAAAGATATAATAAATAATAAAAAGAAGGGAAACCTGATAAAATATTATAGCTTGGATGAAAGTTGCTGGACCAGGTCGTTCACAATAATCGAGTCCGACTTTTGCCAGAAACGATAAGTCGAGGCTTGTCAAGATGAAAAAACATTAGAAAACTTGCGTTATTATAAAAATGCAAACAAGAGTATTGCAGCTAAGATCGAGATATGTAAATTGTAAAGTGAAAAAGGGTCTTTTTTATTTTGAATTCATCCAATATTTTATCTAAATGTTACCTAACTCTCAGTCAAAATGCATTTCGCTTTTTTTTAAGTGTCCTGCGTCTTCAGGGTTCACTAGTATGAGAAAGTGTGTACGTTGAATGTACATTGCACACGTGCGAATCGGAGGACCAGTTTTTTCCAGAAACTTTTTAAGGCTCATCACGAGGTCCTTGCAATCAGCAGAATCCAACTCGACCACTTCTTTATTCTTTGCTCAGAATACCACGAAATGCAGACGACATTCGGATGCTGTATCATTTCGTATACCATTGTATCTTTATGGCACTTTGAACATAAGGATTGCATATATAAGACAATTTTATTGTATGAAATGTTTTTCAATTATTAACATTCTTTAGATAAACATAATAAAGTTCCCTAATTTGCTTCACTTTGTTGCAGTATTTAATTCCATGGTTAAAAAAATGTCCTGAGTTGTTAAAAGACTGAAGAAAAAGACTGAAAGAATAATATTGATTGTAAGTCAGAGTCAAGTCTGCATTGTATATTGTATTGTGCTCTTGAACGTATCGAACGTTCGATAAATCAGCGATTCTTCGATAGAGTTCCGGACCGTGACTATCCTTTTATTACTTCATATACGTGACCATATCTATTCTTCACGTGCAAAAATCACGGACGAACAATAGAGAACCTGCTACTTTCTGTATTGTTTGAGACAGTGTTTTTCCTTACACTTTTTAAATAAGAATAAGCATGATCTTGAACGCGTTTGTTTGAAAAATACTGAAAAAAAGCATTTCTTAAGCATTTTGCGCATTTGATCTACTCTTTTCTATATAAATATGACAATGTTATATTAAAGGAAGAAAAGAATTTCGCCTTATTCAGGAAAAGAGAAACGAAGCGAGATCAAGTTAAGATAGATTCTAGACAGGAATTTGCCTTATATGGAGCAGTGACACTGAAATATAAGGGAAATTGCAACGAGATCAAATTGTCAAAGTTCAAGGTTAATTCTCAACTTGATGACACTTTATTTTTAAGTAGCAAATGCTGGAATGAGAAATAATATTCCAAAAGTGAAAATCTCGTGTTTCTTGTTATATTAGTTTGAAAAATCATACATCAACTGCGGTAGGTATGAAATTATTTGAAGGTCGGATATGGACCGAACGAAAGTAGCATGAATTTATATCGAGGTCATGGTAGAAAGAGTTCAGCGGACATTCTTCGAAGGTACGGTAATTCAGTGTTATGCACGGAATTAAAACGAGCGTCTCCACCTCGGAACGTAATTGTTGTAACTCGAGACATCAGAAAATGTTTTCTGCCTTCGTCTCATTAAAGAATGCTTCATTAGGTAACAATGACCTCTGTTTTTAAGATCAAGAGTCTGTTTTATGCCAGCATTATGTCAATTCACGTCTTCAGCAAAAGAAATATACTTTCAACATACATCATCCAATAATGAAATGCAACAAAATTTTTTAAACATTTCTTCTTATTTTAAATTCACTCTCACTGAAAATATATCTATTGATGATATATAAAAACTCTTATTCCCTATCCACTATCACTTTCTAGAGTGATTCGCGCAATTCCTAAATCAAGCTTTTTGCAAATTGTTTGGTCCACGTTAAAAGATGATCGTTTCTCCATTTATTTATCGAGTCGAAGAAAATGAGAAATCTGAATGTTAATGACCCGGTATAGGCCAGAATCAGCCTTGATATTTAACGGTAAACCGGGCCTGATACCAGCAATATTCTCGGAAATGGCGAAAGTCGAATTTATATATAAAAAAAAGTGACTGGTGACATCTCAGGGCAGATTATTGTTGATCACTACATATTATTCTCCTCTGAATTATGAGCTCTACTAATACTGTCAACAGCACTTTACTTCAATGTAATTGCGATTTTCTAACTACATTTTATTCTACATGTATCTCCCAACATATAATTTAATGGAGGAACTTTGTAAAGTCAATATTCAGGACTTTATCACTTGATTGTTGGAGGAATAATTTATAGCACTTGAAAATACATGAAAGTAATGATAAACCTAAGTTAAGATGAATATACTCAATCTAAAAATCCATCAGGCAGTGACTGATTTAAAGGTCATTTCCTTTCTCTTCTGATTTGCGATTTTATGTTTCTGATCCTGAACATCACACATATGAAGAGGATTAGGCATGGCTTGCGTTTAATGCTTGTCAGCTTCCAAATTATAATTCTTAAATCTCAATGTGAGATTCAATTTGGTGGTTTCGCAAATGGGTCACTGATCCTATTTCTCCGCTTGAAAATGTGGATTATCATAATAATATAAATCAGTTACAATTAAATATCTTTAGTCACCCCATAAATTGAAGGCATTTTTTTTATCTCTAAAGGTCATAAATAACCATGTGATAAACCAATATTTGTCTGAATATATGTAGTGGACAGTTTCGAATGAAATGATAATCATTTATTGATATATCAATAAAGTTGGACGTGTGAATTCAGAAATATTCACATGATTATAATCGATTTAAGGACTTTAACTTAGACTCAGCCGTCTCGTGCTGAAGGTTAGTAGCCTGGAGTAGCTAAGGCAACGACCTTGCTGGCAGGCTCTTCTAGTCTCTTCTTCAGATGTTCAAATGTACCCCCCAGCAGCATCCTGTTTACATCCTGGTTCACCTAACGCACCGGTAAATTCGATCTTTTTTCCCCCGCACATGTCACGATTAATACGGCCACTTAGCTTCCCATGGCGATAACCTCATGGATAAGATTTTCAAGGATTAGATACAATATTGCTTAACGGTATGGCTACTTTCCTAGAGCGCAGATGACACATTGATTGCAATTAGCATGCAATAAGAGCGTATTTGTTCCAGCTTCGGATGAAAGGGAAATTAGTTGCTTCAATGCCCAGCAAAAATGATCTCTTTCCATAATCCGCTTCTGGTGATTTCACTCTCAGAGAAATTGAGAGCCAATGAAATATATAAAATTGTAGAAAAGTTGTCACGAGTCATGGGATTTCAATGAGTAGAGAGGAATTTTAATTGCAATTAGAAAGATGCAATGTCAGACTGCATTTAATAATGTGTAGCATAATAATAATTTGTTTTGTCAAGATAAGCGGTTGATTTATAGGGAATAAATCTCTCGATATTCATCGCTGTATGGATGACTGGAGTCAAGGAAGCAGAATGAAAGTATACGAATAAGAGAAATAATAGCAATGTAGCCACTCGCATGTAACGGGAAGCGACTGAAGAATTCAAGACATAATACATTTATACACACTGTGCAAAACGGCAAAGTCGGTGTTAACGAAGTTATAACGAGCGACCAGTTGATTAACTTATAGAATAACTATAACATTGGAAATATAACGAGAATCCATGCCCAACAGGAACATGTGAAAGACATCGGCACTTTCTACTAATAAAGCCTTGGCAGCATACTTCGATGCGTATATCACCTGCCAATCAACGACAGGATCATTTTTTAGCGGTGAATGGCCTGTAGTTTGGTGCTTTTTGCTTCACGCGTGTCTTACATGCGGGTTCGATTATGCCGATCGCTTATGGCGTGTTGTAATGTTCGGTATTTACGAGACGATTACGTTCAAATCATATTATTCAATGTTGTATCAACGATATAAAAAATTCGTGTCATTCTTTAACTTAGAATACTTTTTCAGATACTTTTTGTCTGGGTATGTTGCTGACCACTATTCTCTTCATAGGCATGCAGAATTTAATTAGAAAATATGATATGAACAGGATTAAAAGCCAGCGGCATAAGAAAGTGATAAGAAGCAAATACATAAGAGATCGTTGAGCCTTATCTGTATAAAAGTTATATGGGGAGAAGTGGCTGAAAATTGCGAGATGTAACTTATATGCTTTATAGAGTGCATCTATAGAGTAGATTACATTGAAAGCCAGTGAAAGCTTTCTTCACGGAAGACTCAACCGGCGAGTAAGGTCACGTTCTGGACAGCAGGGCATAGTTTACTATCCAGCATCGTGTTTCATCTCCTTCTATGTTGTTACGTTAACGCGCTCATTACGTATCCTGACTATGTAAAAGTTATTTTCTGTTACGTGTTACGAACTACGTGCCCGATTATGTATTGCCTATCTTTCACGCAACTCATATTATCGATGCTTTTATGCAAAAGTTAGATTAGCATCTGGATTCTGGATATTCAAGTTTCTCCTATCATATGACAATTTATTTGATATGGCTTTTCTAGAAAAAATAATAAGTCGTGAGCAGGTGATTTAAAGCAATCTTATAGGCTGGAGAATAACATATTTTAATTTTTCTGTTTATATATTTAATATATAATTATGTATATATAAACGAGAGCCCAGTTCCGGTCTTGTTTCCCTGATTTCAATAATTTCTCTGTCTCTTGCTCAAGCAGATTTGCATTCATATCACTTGAACAATGCGAGAACGCACTTTTTTCTAATGAAAACAGATTATTTACTTTCGTCGGAGCCTGAGGCATTTGCAAAGTAGTCGCATTGTATATCTCTGAGAATGTAGGTTAATTGTGGCAATTAACAACTATGAGCTGGGTCGGATTTGTTTCTCTTGCAGCATTCAACCGTCCGGTTAGTCACGAATTGACAGGCTCTGGAAAAATAGTCAATTTTCGCAATGAATTGTAATTGAAATGTATGCAAAATCACAACTAAACGACTAACAAAATCTTCTTATACAAGAAATAGTTATACGTCCCAAATTATATATTTTAAAGGCCATAAAATTTTAATTGATTTTTTTTCTGATTTTATGTGTGCAAAAACAATTCAAAATAGCAAATAAGGTGTCTTGCAATCCTTTTTTAAGTCTAGAAGAACTTGAATGTTCTTCCTGGTAATTCTGTTTTGCATAACGAGAACCTTGAAAGTAATTTCCTTCTATCGTTCTAATTTGCTTTCCGTTATCGATGAACCGTCTGCTGGAAATTGTCTTACTTAGGCCAACTCGTAAAGCAACCTTCGTAAAAAAAAAGAATAACAGCGGAAAGAAATTATTTTTTACAGGTGTATGAGGTGACTCATGAGCTGTTATTGTAACGCTGATAACGTCATTCGTCGATAAAATGATTTGTTAATTATATTTGAATAAAAATAGACAATGATACGTGTTTAGATCACGTTTTCAAAAAGATATTTCGTCATTTGCAAATCGATATTACTTTCAAGGTGAAAAGAAGAAGAAAAATTCGAATTGAATTTCTGCACTCGAATATAAATCTTGTATGCAACAATAATATTAAAATCTTAGACCTTGAGACATAAAAAAGAAAAAATAAAAGAAATATGATGCAAGGACGAGGTTGAATGCTCGATATATAAAATGGAAGATTAACTCAGTGCAATCATATTTTTTTTGCAAGAGAGGAAAGGGAACTCTTGAAGGATATTAAATGATCCTATCGATCGTGCATTCGACCGTGCGAGAGGGGAGGCTTGATGCCTGATATATGTAGAATAAATAATCCATGCTCGAGAGTCTTGATAACTTGGATAAAACTGAAATGGATTCAGCCAGGAAGAAATAGCTTTGATTGGTAGCGGAATGGAATTGATTTAACGCTCGCGTGTCCAGGTGAACACTAAACACGCAGTGGGCAGAACGCAATCCTGTTATGACGGCATGCACGGTTTCCATAACACCATCATATGTTTTTATAACACATACCCTATCATTTTACCAAAAGTTTACAAGTACATCAGAGTGAAACAAAAAATAAGATTTTTATCCATTTTATACAACAACACCCCTACAAATTGTTGCTTCTAGCGTCAAACTGACCTCTGACTTTTGACAGAAAGCAAAAATATATTTGCCTATGTACTTGTATATGTTACATTCCCTGTTACACAATGGTTGCTAGATATCTGGAGAACGCATTCTTACCAAGGGCGTCTCATCGAAATTCACAGCATGAACAAGGATAAATACTGTTACCATGTTAATATCCTACTCGGAATGCTGAAGAATTTTAATTCTTAATTTTTTAATTTTTAGAACTAATTTGCCGTTATTTAAAAATCCACACTTAGATTAAATTTATCAACATTTCTAAATAAACATAATTCTTAATAGACATTTTCTTTCTGTTCCAGGTACGTACAACATTTTCAGAGAAGCAATTAAATAAGCATTCAGAGGTTTTTGGTGAGTGAAATAGAGATTTGAGAAACACGACGATTCTTAAAAAGAACGGTAATAATTTCTAGAAATTATTAAAATGATTTTCAACTTGGTAACAAAAATATATTTCTATTCATAAACTGGTTTCATATTTTTGATGAAACTTAATTCATATTAGGAAGACATCCGTCTGCTTAATAATGTATTTTGTAACTATATAATATGGTTGTCACGCGTTCCATGAAGCTGTGAAGATAGGACGAAAGATAAATGTTCATTAGGTTGAATAATTTCCTAGAAAAAATTTCCACCTAGAGAGGATTTCATATCGTCATGTTAGGCAACTATATCAGTGTTTCCTCTTCCCAAGAAAAAATTTACTACTAATGTCATTCTAATGTATTATAAAATTGGCAGGTTTCTTCTTCCATGTCATAAAACTCCTTTACACGATTTTTTTATTGTCTGAAGAGAAAAATTGAAGTCCAACAAGTAATAACTCAAACTTGATTATAAATCTAAGCAGATGAATAAAAAACTAATTATTTACCCCTTTTTGAATTGTAAATTCTTTATGTTTCTTTTACGATTCTTAATATCTTGTAATTCATTTTTAATGATTACCATCAAACCCTGAACTTGAAATATTCCATGATTCCACTTGCCCACGTTTCTCGAATGATGACACCTGCATAAGACAACCTTATAGTGTGGGTGCATAAAATATTGTCCTGTTGTGATGCGGGGTGGCTGAGGGGGGAAGGGTAGTTAAAAAAAAAGGTGGCGACATTGCAAGGTTGCAGCTGTATTGCAACTCTGACGCAATCTGTAAACGACTATTCGAATATGAGACTGCGTACTTCACATATGTGAGACTTGTTTCTACGAGTTTTGCAAAACGCAGTCTCTCTCTTAGCAGCAGTCCTGATTAGTTCGCCTTTTATTCTTGCAATGCTGTTCAAATAACGTGAGTAAATCTCTCTCGTTTGAAAAAAGAAGTATTCCCTTTTTTAAATCTGTGAAATCTTGTTGCCACTTAATTATTGCACTTGTCTACAATTGAAGAACATTTTATAAAATTAATTTACAAATCATAAATAAAGTTTAAATGTCATTTCTAAAAGTCAAAATAATATAATAAATATATATTTCAGGATAATCTAATTTCTGTTATGCAACTGGCTCTATTGTTATAATGATCTTCAATCACTAGCAATTTTATTGCGCATAAGTCATGCAATATTTATTATTATGTCGTTACATTTGGTAATATTTTTATTTGGCAGAAATTTCATTCTAAACTTCAAATCACTTCCCTCTTATAACTAAACAATCTCCTTCCAAGAATTATCTATTATATAGGACATTTCTTCACTTTTATGATTTCCTTTCATCTTGTCATATTTTTTTTTTACCTTTTTACTATATTATCCCACTTAGTTAATAGTTTTTAACCGCATAATTTTTTATATTTAATTAAATCTAACGAAAAAGTTAACCACATACTAAGTTTTAAGCTCGCATTATAGTTCCGTGTAAAAGTGGTCCGTAATTTTATGCGAGAAAATTTGTGAGGAGGAAAATTGCATCCATTTACAGACCTAGCACATGTCGCATTATAGAAATTAGAAACTGTGCTCTACCGGGTTATGAGAAACACGCGAATGTCGCGCAACTTTCTCCATTGATTTGCGTTTGCCTCCTTGACCGGATATCGAGTAAATCGAGCCCGCCTCTCGATATTGAGTGAGAATTGAGTGTACGCGCCTTTTGCAAGGAGGTTCTATGGTGTCCCATAAAGATTTGATCTTGCCTAGGTCACGTCTCTCGATACTGATGGAATAAAAACTTGTCTCAGACTACAAATCGCACATTATTAATGATTTCATGTTGAATTGTTCGCGTGTGAACTTTCAATCCTCTAAGTTCGAACAACTTGAATTCATATTAAAATTTGGATACCTCCAATTTGAAAGCATCCCGCGATTGTTTTGTCGATTTCAAGTACGCAATAAGAATCATGGATGACTGATCGATAATTTTTTCTCGAGTCAGTGCACTTTGCCATTAATTTGAGAGAAAGTAGAACGCGCGATCCGTCATCTCACAAATGACCCACGGTCATCATCATGACGACGAAGAACGCGGTATTTCCACCTAGAACTACGTTTCCCAACATCAAGGACGCATCCCGGATTAATATTGAAAGTATTGCAAAAAAGGTGGATTCTTCAGGTGAATCACTGATCTGATACAAGAGTTAATTACGTAATTAACTGATTCTCTATACGTTCCCTATAAAGAGAATATCTCAGTGACTACTAAGAATCTGAAAATTCTACAATTATTCCAATCACGATTTTGGAAAGTCAACAATTTCTAGTAAACAAAAAGGACTTGTAATTTAAATTACAATTGTTTTAAACTCGAGAAATCACTCTCTGATTTCACAGTACGCAATAGCTTCTTTAAAAAAAACAGTTCACAAAGAGATGTTATTAGTTGGTAGTTTCCTCACGTCTCGAGCGTTGGATTCGTTTCACTTATTCGATTGGTTCGTCCCTCAACGTGTATTGATTTAAAATTACGTAATGAGAAAAACAGCATGTAGTATAAAATTGTGTTCTGTTGAAATACTGCAAAACATCACACATGATTCAGAAATATTTGTCCCAGAAGGAAGAAAGAAGGAACAATGTATCATATATTACATGAAAACTTGGATTTACTATAATAATATAATGTCATCTTTAAGAAACCTAAGGTGAGAAAATCCTGATCATAGATTCCTCTTGATGTTATCAATTTCGCTAAAGCAGATTGTTACACCTACTCTGACAGCAATAATATATCAATGTACGAGATCTTGATATAAACCTAATACGCGTGTACCTGATATATTCTTATTTGGAATCACGACTGCTTTTGGCAACGAGGGTTTTCTCATACAGAAATTGGACATTACGCCATGCCAATTGTGGATTCACGCGAACCCAATAAATTCGAATTTCAATAATGGCATTCCTATTATCCGTAAAACCAGCAATTTATCACCAACTGTTGCACAGATCTGACATCTGAAACACATGTAGTGCAGCTAAATTTTGAAACGAACTTTGCATCCGGAAGTACTACATATTTATCAGGTTTAGCCCCAAGCAATGATAGAATTTTAATTCACTTCAACCAGTCAGAAACAAAATGAACTCAATTTCCAGCGAACCAGGAATAAAAGTCGGTTGCAAAATCCTACCGATCGCGATAAAGTTCTACCACATCAGCGTCAAGCGTCAAGAATTTATCTTCGTATCTTCAATGGAATCTCCTATCTGGAATTTCAAACGAATCATTTATTGTTCGGTTAAAAAGTATTGTCTTTTTTCCTCTTTCAGTTTAGTTGCATATTTTTTTAACTCTTCTTTTTCTTTTTTTAAAGAAGTAACTAATTTGTACAATTTCATGGAATGTCGAGAATTTGAAAGTATTTCAGAGTTTCTAAAAACATTGTAAGAGATTTCATAGATTTTTAGAGAAGAATTTATTTAAAAACATTTTGAAAAGCACGTATCCCTCATCATCCAACCTGTCTGATCGAATTTCACTCGTTTCGATATCGTGTCACGCCGACAGTTTCCTCGTTCTATGGGGCTTCTTGCAGACCACTGTCTTTCCCTTTCTATCCCTGACAATCCCTCCATCTCTCATTACATAAGTACACGTTGAAGCTAAAGAAAGTCGTGGGAGTGTAAGTTGTTACGATTGACGAATGCCCTTAGGACATGTGAAAGACAGTCAAGAAAATTGGAGATTTAACCGTATACAGTTTGCTTCCAAAAAAATGTCTAGGGTTTAATCCAATCTTACTGCAAGGAATAATCCCTTCGCAGTGAATCGATATTCGATCAATCGTTGATACGAAGAAAGAACTTCTCATGTTGAAGCTGATAGTCGAGTGACGTTTCTTCAGGACGTGAGAAAACTCGTCGGGACGACATTGTCCATATCTGAGAACGTCAAGGGGTAAAACAAGAAGATGTCCTGTGCAACTTTCCTTTAACGAGAACTTGTCGCTGAACATATGGACATATAATTTATGGAGATGTCCTTCTGACTTCGTAGCACTCTTGGATCGTGACATGCAAAATTTCCAAAGTTACTAGGTTACCACTTTCTTCTTCTTCATCATAATCGACAGAGGGAAGTCTTTACATACCTTAATCTTAATTAATTATCGCATCCTGGAAGTATCAAGATCTTTACTAATTCGACAATCTATTCCACGATTTTCTCTTACAAATATAAAACTTCTTTTCAAGAATGCTTTACAACTTCTCAAGATATCAATCTTAATTCTTATGATTTAATCCGGCAGTATCCTAATATCACATTAGAGGCAATAGAAAGCCATTGAGGCCAAAAGTGCGGATTGTAACTATTCTAACGAAGCCATAAATACATCAGGAGGTAATTAAATTTCTATTTCCTTGCGCCTCTGACCGAATTCTCAGATGAAAATCAAACTTGGTGTATATTTCTAAAAGAAATCAACAACAAATGCACCAAGAAATGATTTTATATAAATGTTTATTCTGTATATTTATAGTAGCTGATGGGTGCATCGATCGTTTAGAAACAATTAATAAATCACTATTCTCGCTTTCACGGATCAGAGAAACCGATTAGCAACAAGGACTCGACTTTCAATGAGAAAGAAAACAACGGTGGTTAACCGCAAGAAATAGTAAAGCAAGCAGGTGATCGATTAATTGAAGTTTCTCAGAGGAAGAGTGAAATGTGTTCAATGGATAATGTGCATGCATATCTTCTTATTTTTCATTTGCTTTTTACAAGTCTTCGCTATTAGGATTATATGTTTACGATATTATGCAAGCTGTCATTCAAGGATGTTGTACTTAGCCATATAGGATATGCGCAATTTCTGAATGCCATTATTCAATTTTTCTTTCATCCGATGTCGCTTATCTGAATAGATTCCACTATAGATATGAAAGTCACTTCTGTGATTACCTAATCCTTTGTTACAAATACAATTTTACAATCGCACACAGATTGTTTCAATTTCATTTTTGCGATGCTGGAAAATTTCAGATAGAGTTCAAAGTTTAAAAGTTACCTTCACATTTCTAAACCACTTATCATATATGATATAAAATTCCACTCTCCCGACAAATTGCTACCATTTGAATTTCTCAGTAATCATAATAACTCAACAATATGAATCTTCGTTTCCTCTTCAATTAACTCTCCCCTTACTTCAATATTTCTCCATCTTCTCAAAGCCTCGCTCATGTTTTTCGCCTACGTCACTCGTTTTATAGCTCGAGTGGGCACTAGAAAAATTCCCAGCATACTAGAGGTCCCTGCGCTCTGCAGAATATTCAAGGAAGACAGGTGCTGGACTCGAGGTGAAATAAGAAAAGTGCAAAACTGGAGTAAGAAGAAAAGGAAGAAGAAAAGGAAGAAGAAAAAATGGAGAGGTATATAAGTGCAGGAACAAGAAAAGCTGCAAGAGGCCTCGTCGTTGAGGTGCAAGAAGTAGAATAAGAAGAAACTGAGACTGAAGGAATTTGGACTTTTTGTCGCGTTAGCACACACACCCTCGGACATATAAATACCAACACGTTACCTCGCACAGATATATCTTCGACATCATAAGATTTCCCTCCTGGTATCATCTCTTCCCTGTTCCACAACCTTCATGAATCATTTCGTTCTCGCTTTATTTCTTGCCGAGTCCTGCGTCTCATTTCTCGCAGCTGTACGTATCTACACACAAATACACACGAGTACATATACCTGCCCAGGAGGATGCAGTTAACTACAGAGATAACCACCTCTTTTACCCTCCTTCACCTTTTCCTCTTCGCGGGACGTTCCGAGGAGGTCGCGAGCAAGGCCACCTCGAGCATTGCCCTCCCGATCCCATATCAACCGTTCACGTATTTGTTGAATGAGCGCACTCACTAATGGCATCAAAAAATGTGTCACCTTCATTTTTTAAAACTTTTTTGGCCATTCTTTTATGTTAAATTGGCGAAACTGTTAAAGTAACGACAAAATTCGCTAATTGTGCCCCATAATTACATGATTACGTAGGCGTTAAATAAATGGTTGGAAATTTTGTTACCTCAAGAAAAACCATCAGCTTCTCAAGCTCGACACCTGTGTCAAGATCATACGTGCCACTATGAATTACATACATATTGACATTGACCATTTGCCTCCCTGATCTCGAGCATAAAAGCTGCGCGTGACATGCGTAGCGCATTACGTGACTCCTATAAAGCGACTTTCGCATTTATGAGGTGCTCTCACGTGAACATATCAAAAGCTTGATATTTCTAGAGAGTAGTGGTGTTTCTTTAACAGTAACGTCACGGTGAATTGTCTTCTTTGACATGCACTGAAAGCAAATGCAGAAATTTGCACGCGATCCATCCTTACGTATTATATGTTACAAGTAACATGTTGTGTAATCTTGCATTTTATGCATGTTTCTCTTCTACTGCAGGATCGATACATAAATGATTACATAAAATAACTTCACTGTAAATTCTGATTGAGAAGAATACTGGATGATTAGATATGTACAATAGTGTTGAAAACACCAGAGCGTAGATTATCGAGAATTTAGCTTCCAGCTATTGTTTATAAACACGCCCTTTCAATTTTACGCGGCAATAATGATATGCAAATGATTCTTAGTGTCACATACCGCGCCTCTCATAAACACTAATAACAGTGTACAGTCCTATATACTCGCTTATATAGTTTTACGCGCATATAAACCGCAAACATGTGTTCTGTCATGCCGGACAAGAACTGACCTCTCCTTTTGTTTTCTCCCACTACATAATTCCTTCCACCTGAATTCACGCATACCAATTGACCAGCAATCATTCCTATGTAACGACATTTTTTTAAAATTCTTTTCCTTTCTTTTTACATTCTTTTCCTTCGAGGTGACAAAAAAACAAAATGAGACCAGAGGTGATTTGTATTCTCGAGTAGGAACTCTAGTATACCGAGATCAGTGATTCTTCACCACAAACTCCATGACGTCCTTTTGCATTCGTAGTATATTTTAGTCGACACATAAATGTGCAAATACGTGTAAGATTCTGATCGTCGTTTCGTATTTGATTACTTGAATTTCAAGGACTCGTCTTGTTTGTTTAAGGAAAGACAGAATGCGGAATAAATATGCGATGTTCAATTTTATGTTGGGAATAATGAATGTCAGTAATAACAAAGATGAAACTTATGGTGGCTAAGAGAAGTAATAAAATTATCAGCAGAACTAGTGTCGATGACCTGCGAAGTAGATGAACTAAGCAACCGATCTATGGAAGGAAAAATCCATCTTCTAGTTGCACGATAACTGCCCGCGCTTTAAGAAAACGAACGCCCCGTAAACGTCTTTCAGAGAGTTCCTATAAGGACGATTAAAGTCTTCGGAACGTTCAGATGACGTTTACGGGTATTTTATGCTATCAGGATATCCATCGGATGACGTTGGTTCTTCCTGTTCGCTGGGAAGAAACAGCACTACGGCATATCGACGAGGACAAGTCGTCGTTCCTTCTGATGGACGGAGGCTGTAATGCAACTAGTGGAAGCATCAATCTTACAATTGCTGCACGAGTATAAAATACGAAATGTTGCCAGTTGCAATTCTGGGCGTGGCAGGGGCATCCGCAATCATTTTCATCTCTGGTTCGCGGAGCGTTACGTCCTTGAGAATTATGGCACTTCAGTTTTATGAAAATTTCAGACTGTGAACACCTTATTTCTCGCTACAAATCGCATGTTCAAACTACGGGGGCAGCTGTCACGTCTGTTCGTCTGTAGCAACTATGAATTATAAGTTTCACAGTAGAAAAGATAAATATTTACCTTTTAAATGAAAAGACGCACGAATACAAACATTTACATCCGCAGAAGTAAAGAAATAAACTTGTGAACAAAAACCAGTTTATGTTAAAGCCAAACCAAATAAAATTCTCCACTAGCAATTTTACATCGATTTAGAGGGGATCGATCGGCAGCCCTATTTTCCGATTTTTGCTCATTCCCACAGTTGTGTAACTTGCAATCCTCGTGAAAACCGCAGAAAATTACAACGGTCAGATCTTGAACGTGCTGGAAGTTGAAGCATTCTAAAATTCTAAAGTATACACTCTGTTCAAAGAATTTAATGGCTTCTGGGCTCCCGTGTACTTCTGACAAGGTATAATGGCACTTAGAGCTGCCCTTAGGAATATAAGTAAGCACGTAGGCTATATGATTTTAGGATCAAGGAACCTGGATTCTGAACAATCTTGACTCGATCGTATAAAATCGATAGATTTGTGAATCGTGAGGTGTAAACGATTATTCTAAGCGCTTCGTGAATACGCTCGATTTACGTCAACGAGGTGCTTGTAGCTGCAAAATTATTGCAGGAAAACGAGCTTTGTTGATTTCATTATTTTGCAACTTCATTTGTGAAAAATTTCATGAAAAGAAATAAATTTCGCTGTTGAAATATTCCTTTAAATATTCTCTTAGGAAATTCTTTATGCGTTGCAATCTTAAATTTAAATTAAGATTTTATGGATAATTTATAATACAATTTCTAGAACGCATTAAAAACTAGTTTCTAATTAGCATCTAGCTTTGTCACTGACATTTGAGGCATTTTATAGTTTATAAATATACTGAAAATGCAAATATCCCGAGGCTTTTGTTACATAATAAATAATAAATAACGATAAATAAAGATAAATAACCAAAGCGATAATAATAATAATAGTGTAATATAATTTAATCGATAGCACCTGTTTTGCAGGTATTCATATTACTCAAGAAATATCTGGTTAACTTTCCATAAAAATAAATTACCAAATATATATTAAAATAATAATAATAATTGAAATTACCAGATGGATCTTGGTTTATGAAATACATATATATAGAAATCACTATTCAAAAAATTCAATTTGCTATCCTTTTCATGTTATTATTCTTTGCTTAAATTCCAAGTCATGCTGAATAATAATCTCGCCACATTTTATGAACCGTGTTACGTTTACAGCCTAAAAAAGGTGAAATGATTTAAGCTCGGCTAATTACAAGTAAATTTTCTTCGAGTCACGATTGAGAGTAAGAAAAAGTTATGACCGTAACTTCTTGGACATCTTTATACAATGCAAACTTTAGGGAAACACTAAAAAGTGAAAAAAAAAAACGGAAAATATATTATACGTAAGATTATATAATATACGTTATCACCTTTCATGGATATCGAAACTTTTAAAGACTTAATTAAGTTGAATATACTTTAAATTTCAAAATCGATTATAATATGCATAAAAAAGATCCTCAACTATTATATAACAATTTTTTTGGGCGATCATCAGTCAAGTGCAGAAATGTATTCTTTTTTTATTCCTCTCATTGGCACTTATTGCTCGAGAAAGCGTGTCCAAGTCAATGATGATTCCCTCACGTTGTGGTGGTCAATGTCGAGTTACGCGTCTTTAAAGGTAATAATATGCTTCATACTGCGAACACAATTCTTAAGCAAGGTTTGCACTCTCAGGGAAAAAACAGAAAAATAGCAATGGAAAAGGTGGTCTCTTAGAAAATTGTCAATGAAATCGATAGAAATTTTTTAGGAAGAGAAATTTCAAGTTGGTGGTTAAAGAAACAACCGACGCTTTTCGATAAAAAGTTTTGTTTTTATTATAAATATTTTCTAGTCATTAAATTGTAAAATTGTAAAATATTACTAATTTATATGACTTTTAACATGTATAATAAAACAATGAGAGAGGAAAAGTCAACCTCGAACTCAACGAACTTTATCTCTCGCTTTATGACGAATGAAAGTCTCATCTTGTAGGTCGAAGGTTAATAATCGCCAATTTCGAGTGTAGAAAAACGTTTACGGTTGATTTCACATTTGCAAATTTTTATAGTCAATGCAATAATTATTCTAATGTAAAAAATTCGTTCATTTGAACCTTCAGAACTTGAATCACGTCATTTACTTAAAATGATAATATGATTAATGACTTACTATGATTTGATTCTAAATGAAAACAATTTTATAAATATACACAAAGTAAATTACCATGCAGTAAAAATACACCAGGATCAAGAAGAAGAATAAAATTCTAAGAAAGAAATTAAAGAAATTGTCGAGTAATCAAATATAAAAACCAGAAAATAGTGTAGTTCAGAACTGGTGCTGAACATTGCAAAAAAGTGAGTACGTCCATTCTATTATCCTTCATCTTCTTTCTCACTGGGCCAAAAAAAAGTATTTCCAGGAAGAGCGAGTGTAATAGAAGAAGTGATGAAGATAAATGTCAAGAATTTTGTATTAAAATTAAAAAAAGGAAATATTTATTACCAAGCTAATCAGTTATTCTTCTATGTTATGTAATTGTAATAAATTTTATTAAAGTGAAAATATAAAATAGAAAGACAAACTGAAGATAACAGCTGTTTTTAATTTACGTGTCATGCAGATCTTACTGATTTTATAGAATGCAGTCATTCCAAGATTAGATTGCACAAGGGGTGTCTTCGGAATCTCATTTAAACGTGAAATCGAATCGTTTATCCATAGAAAGCAAGAAGAATTGCACACACATACAAACATGCACTTTTGCAAAATAACATCATGCGTATTTACCCCTTGGGATTACGCAAGTTATGCAACTCGTTCCGGCAACGAAAGAAAAGTAAAAGAACATAAGAATGTAAAAAGAAGATAACTATTATGTGTCGAAAATCGACTCACGATAATAAATTGCAGATAAATTTACAGCTCATAACGTAAAATACGTAATCACTTTTTGAGCATAAAATAATATTTTAAATCTTTCTGACTCTTTTGGAAAAATTCTTAATATTCGTTAATCATTGGGGGAATTTGTTTAAGAAATATTTTGTAATTCAATATTACCAAGCATAATTTAAAGGTCATTTGCGAATGGTCAATTGAGCATGTCTAATTTTCCCACTACCATTTTCCAATATTGGACAGATTGTCAGGAAATAATAAGCGTTTACAAGTGTAATAAATCAAGTTCCACACACAACCTGAATATTATAATGCCATAAATAAGTATTATCAATGTTGCTCCAAGTCAAACAACACTGACCGTTTAATTATTCGTCCTTTTGAAAAATCAAATTGGTCCATGGGATTTATTATCAAACAAAACTCGGCATGATATTGAAATTCCGAAGGTATGTCGCATGAAAGCATTCCTTCAATTATTATTTATCGCATGAAATTTCTAAGCCTGGTATATAATCTTTCGCGTTTCCTGGTAATTGCGAGAATGAAACTTCACATTCCTTTTACTTATCCTCATCGGGGACTAATATAATCTTAGATCGATTTTACGCTATCGTTTCAGTCTTGATATTTCTACCGATTATTCACTCTCGTTATAAGTATAACGATCGCGAAGCTTATCGATCATGCGAATTAGAAAATGGAATGTTCCTTATTAAGGAATCCATTATTTGTCTCTCTCGTTACAAATTTATCTTGATGGATCCAAAGACAGATGATTAAGTTGATTACTGGTATTGATTTATGAACGGAATACGTGACTTGATTTTTATAATAAATGAATTTTACTTAGAAAATTTATAGCGAAAGTTTCGATACAATTCTTAATTAATTAAGTTAATTAGTTAATTATTTAATTACTCAAATTAAAGTATGATTTTAATTTTTGGTTTATTTTTGTTTCAGGTAAGTGTTGAAAAATGAAAATCGTAGGAATAGTAATTTCTAAATAAAGGGTAAGCCACATTTCAAAAATAGAAATCTAAAAACGAGATAAAGGAGAGAAAATGTTGAGGAATTTTATGAAGAGATTTCGCTGCAGGCTTCTCTCTGTGATTCTAAAATTGTCAGTTATTCACCTGATTGTTGTAACGGTGATTTTATGCTTCCTGTCGGATGAGAGAAACTAGACTACTCTCAGTAGAAAAGCATAGTTAAAAAGACGACTTATTATTGTAAATAAATGGTTCTAATTTCTTCCATTTGAAAAGAGCTTTAACAAAGTAGTAGTTTCTTGTAATGTCACGATCTTGTCACTCTTCAGCTGACAGAAAGAGTTTCAATCTCTGGTATAATAGAAAAGAGAGTAACGCATTTAAGAGAAATGTTCTCCCTGATGTGTCACTCACAACTGGCATACATTGCAGCTTCTTCAGACGTTAAGCTATAATGAATAGAAAATCGTGTGAAATTAAAACTCTTCCTTTTCTCAAATGTCTCTCATTTATACATCTGGACATTTTTCTTTAAAAGGAAAAGAAAAAATTTGATACAGAAAGATTAATTGAAAATGACATTTTTTTTGCACTTGGACAAAAAAGGAAGCATGGAAAATTGATTTCAAAAGTGGGTTAAGCTAACTCAAACATCAAATTCCGTTTATGACTCTTAAACTTTATGTTCCAACAGTGTGCACTTTCATAAGAAGTTATTGTCTATCCATTTTATAACTCTCTCCTATAGGTATATACAAAATACATAGTTTAATCTTCAACCAAAAAGATAAATTTCCAACAATTTTCACGACATGAAACCTATATTATTATTGGAATATAGAGACAGTAAATCTCACGAGGAATTTGATATTATCCGAAATTTATAAAGTAAGTCACCTGCAGAGAAAACGATATTCAGGATATGAGGAATGCATTAACTTCAATTGGGAGGGTTTCTTCATCATGTATAAATGGATATTGGATGTCGCATGGGAAGTTATCTCTCGGATTCGTGAGGAGAAATCACCCGCGTCAGGTGCATTTGCAACCATACATGTACTGCGATAAGTATTTAGTATTTCGACAAGAATGTATTGAGTATTGACTCCGAAGCCGATACATGCAAGAAAATCACGCCTAAAGAAATCAGACAAGGTCACTGCAGGATCGGAATCGTGCGGCTGCAGAAAACCTCAATGGCAGAAAATTAGGTCAGTGGCGCGATCTTTCGTAAGTAGTTGCATCCACGGATCCACGCCTAATTAGCAAAGCGAATCTACGATCAGGTGATCGTCGACATTCCCCAAGAGATCTTACAATTACGACTTTCGTTTGTTAGCAGAACTCGTTCCCTGATTTACGATCGGGTTGTAATTTTATTGATTTTTTCACAAAAATATTTGCAGCTTTCACAAAAATTTCAAAACTATTCATAGTAGATAAAATAGTTTCTTAATTGCAATAGTTTGTAAAGATCATAACGAAATATAAGTTTCATATATATTATAATGTACATATAAAGTAAGAAAAGTAAATTCTTTAAGTAGTGGAAAGTGCAATAATGGATGGCCAATTGGCCATTCTCTATGAATGCCTTTCACGTGCCATGTAAATCACTTGTCATCGCGCTTCATGTTCAAGGCAATGACAAAACAGAGGCAGTAAAGTAGACAGTCGAGCAGACACAGACATTACATGGACATTACGAACTTGACCTCTAAAGAACAGGGAGGCGCGACCCAAGGAGACTCGTGACCTGTCTCAACGCGGATAAAACTTTCTCTACCATTGCCACTCCTGTCATCTATTTTAGAATGCCTCGGAAACGTCAATGTCTTATATAACCTGACATTGAAACAACTGCATTCAGATTGACTTTTAATTTCAATTTCTCCGCGAGATTCCCGTTTCTTCACAAGTATCAATCATTTTCTTGACTCTATATTCATTCCCAATCATATTGGCAACGATAGACATGTGTTGACTCTTACCAGGTTCAATCAATTTGATTAAAATTCAATTCAAATAATAATTAAGGGAATAGAAATAGTAATAACTAATAGAACTAATAATATTTAATAGGACATTTAATCTTTTCAATGCTTTCATATAGTTACTTCTTCCATATACTTAAAAACTGTAGTTTCTCAAAGAAAACATCGAACATCAGATCACGAAACATTTACTTCTGATGAACCTTGAAGTTGATACTTATACATTTGCGTCGATTGGAAATAATTGATATATGCGCATACAAATCGAATCCGCGGCTCAGATGCGTGACGATGCACTCACACTAGGATGAATTGAAATTCAATCACGTAAAGAGGACTCATGCATATTCGTCTACACAAAAGCAAATATTTTAACATAAGCGTGACACCCACATCCAGGCAGTCTAATCCTCGAATTATACCAGATAAACTCAAATGGGAGAGATAGTAGAATTACATATGAGACAGCTAGCAGCACCAACATAGATTGTCATTAAAGTGATTATAATGACTTTTCCAAGAAGTATATGTATTATTTATACAATGACATTGCTGAGCTATTTGGAAGGCGAGAGGCGTCTGGATTTTCTATTGAGGAATACAAATCTGGCTATCATTGTGCATTGATTAATACCTCTTCGTGCCATTTCGTGAGATTACCGGACGACGATTAGGGAGTGGTAGCACTGCTTTTTCCAAGCAGTACCAACAACACGCGAGTCTACGTGCCCGAATGGACACTCCATTCAATTTTCTATTAGGGATTGTGTTTTTTAATCTGAGGTCTTCGCGCGTGTCTTGGATTGAGTTAAGAGTCGACACTACTTTCAAAACGAGAGTGCTTACGGTATTTCCGGTACTCGGTTCTGTACTGTGACCGAATCTCTTTAAATAAAAACGAAGAGGTCATAAAAACATAAACGGTTTGACAGAAAACTGGCGATGCTATCTACTTTTGTTTTCCTCAACGATTTTCGTTTTTCTGCTTTGGAAATAGGAAATTAATTCTCGCGGCTTATTCCTGAAATGTGAGTTGTCCGAAATGTGAGCATGGTTGGTTTTCTTTTTTGTTTCAAAAACGAGTTTTGATTAAAATCAGATCCTGACAATTTGTAGGAAATAACATTTGAAATAGTTTAGAGCCCTGGTTTTAGGAAAGAAGGCTTTCTATATTGACATATTAAACAACTTTAGTTATAAATTCTTTTGGAAATTTGTCTTAAGTAGAAATTTCATTAAATGAATTGAGCTCTCGTGTGTATGCTTAAGTGATTCACGCTTAACTGAGTAAAGAGCTTGTCTTATTTTCGAACGAGGAATTAATTGAAGACACATTTTACAGGACATGGGACGGATACGTTCGCACACATCCATTCACAAAATAACCGCATCGAAGAAAACAGCACGCGAGAAAAGTCGACTGGGGTTTTCTCTGACGGACTTTCTCGCTAATTGTTTTAACCAATGACCTTTAATTCATTTCTTCGCGACGCTGTAATAAGAATCGAGTAAACGTTCATTGAACTTTTACGGAGCAGACAGGTGTCGCAGACGAGCTCTTAACTGAACTTGTTTATAATTGAATCGTTAAAAAAAAAACTCTTGTTATAATCAAATGAAAAAACTTTTGTGCAAGTTGAAAATGATATAATACTAACTTTAGAGATAAAATGTCCCGAAAATAATACTTTTAAGTGTTTCGAACCATTAGTTTGGAAGTGTGCCATGGAAGCATAAGAATCGTCTTGCCCAAAATTTCTGAATGAGATCAGTGTTATCCTCAGACGTGCCGTTACATGAGATTTCTTTTTCTTCATTGAACACTACATTGTTGTGCTCAAGCTTTATTCGCTATAATGACTCATACTTTTTTTTACCAATTCAATCGATAACTGATCGGGTCAAGTGCTAGTTTAGATTTTTAATGTCATACTTCTTTCTCATTTCCGGTGGGATCGATGATGGAGATAAAAGTCACGAGAACTCCAGTTCTAAGCTATAAACGAAGCTTTCCTCTTTTTTTCCGCCAAGGGAATTACTTGAGCCATAATTTCAAATTACAAGATGATTTCTTTTAAATTAAAATCAAATATTTTGAGAGCTAGCATCTAATAAAATTGTTGCATTTTTAATCCAATTGCAAATCGAATCATTTGTTAGAAAACAGCAAGAAATCACATCAAGAACAATGGGAAAGTGGAAAAAAAACTTGAGGCTACTAGTCGTTTTTTCCAAATCAGATGCGACTCTGTGAAACGAGAAAGCTTCAATCTGTACAACTGCCAACCACGTGTCAAGTGAAAAGAATCGACTTTCGATAAAGAAAAGTGCCTTTCGTCAATTTCATACAAATATCGATGCAATGGAATAATGTTAAAGTGCAGAGAAAATATTGATGGCATTTTTTTATCCAAACAAAATCATCTGCCTATTTACACTAATTAGGGTCAGGCATCAATTAAATGCTAATTTACTTCGTAATAATAAAAATTGCGGTAATTAGTAACATCCTTACGATCTCGAGGTAAAGAAATCTCGTCCGATTTCAATAGCGATTGCTGAATAAGATTAAAATTAATTCTTGATTCGTGGTGATCACGTTAATCGAATCAACCCGGAGACCAGAATTCTGGTTTCGCTGTCGGTCGGCTAATGCTGATATAAATAAGCATCATTCCACATAAACTTATCTATTAAGTAATTTCTTTTGCTCTTATGAATTTAACGATCGGCGTCTCTTGCATAAGTGTGTACATATAAATAATAAATACCTTAACATGACTTCCTATCTAAAGTCCAGTCTCTCAATCGTGGGCCCCGGAATGCACTCTGCAACAAACATACAATTTTTGCATTTTATTAAAGAAAGTCAATTTACATTTAATGAGAAACTGCACAACATAAAAGATATATCATTCTTATGTTAATGATCACTTTTAATAAAAATATATTTTCCATTTTGCAAGAGAAAATTAAACTTAATAATGTATTGTTAACAATTATTAAATAAGTATCCTAAAATAATAAAACAGGATTCTTTTACGTAATAACATGTTTCTGTTATCTTTTCTTTTCCTGCAGGTATATTATTTATTTGAAGTAAAAGGAGTTTTGCATATTGAGACAAAATTCCTGGTCTAGTTTTAAGTATGAAATAATTTTCAATTGAAGCCTTCGAGTTTGAACGATTGAAAATAAACAAATAAAATGCGCGGCAATGATTGAGTTCATTATCGCGAGCACCATGAACGAGATGCATTTTCTTTCATCAGCGTCCTTCATCCCTTTTTTGATTCTTTATACCAATAAATCTTTGCAAGATTATCTTCTAATGGGAGTATCTTTTTCCCAATGCGGATGCGCTCTTATATTTACGAGTCAAGGGCACCGCAACGTATAATTTGCGAGTGTCGTTTATAGCATCAAATTATTAAAGTAATCTTCTCGTAAAACATTAACTTTTTTTACGAAACATATATAGCGCTCGATATATTTTAATAAAAATTCTAAAAGTGGTAGAATACGTTTAATTACATTATGCGTATTTTTTTAAATTTAATTAGCCTCAACTATAAAATCACTGAGATTCAAAATTTTTATTGGTAATAATACTATTATTACTAATATTGCATTACTATTTTTGAAGTATGCGTTTCATTTCGAAAGCGTTAGAAAATCTTTTGCACTTTCTTTGAAAGACAAGGTTCTTCTATCCCACGTTCTCTTCCTGCGTATGCTAATTATTACGCATGTTGCAGTGCATCCGCTTTTAAGACATTTAGAACAAACGTGGAAACACACGTTTTTTCCAAGTTTTATGCTAGAAAGGAGAAATATGTGTGTCTATCTGAAATATGCCTTTACAGAAAATGAGAATTAAAAACAGTTCCTTCATATTTCCTTCATGGTTCCTTGATTATTACACAATTCAACGCCTTTATTTCATTCTCTGCACGTTTTTAAAATTCGATCTCTAAGAATGGTAAAACAGTTTTGAAAATGCGAACGCCGTTTAAGATAATCTTTATAATTTTCTGCATCTCCCATTAAAGAATTTTACATTCAATCTGGAGAAAAATACCGTGGGGAATTGTGAATGGACTGGGTTCGGACTGTATAAGGAAAAAGTGATGTCATCGCCGCGGTTTCGTAAGAAACCTTCGTACGCTCGAAGACTTCTTCAATGACTGAACCCGTATAATGTGGTACGAGATGTGGTATACAACTTCATGCTTACTGAATAAGCAGACATTCAAACAACTGAATTTAGATCTTTTGAATATACAGTTATAGAAGTTCAATGATTAGTTAATAACAGATTCTTTAAAATGAATTAAATTGAAATTCAGTAGAATTTATGAAAGAAAGAATGTTATGTTTCTATCCATCTTGCATTCTTGCTCTATAAAATGTGGAATCTGATTATTATCAGTGCATGCAGATCACGTGGAAGTACATGTGTCAAAGCCTCCGCGGTGAATGATTTATTACTGTTCCGCTTATTACGAATAATAAAATTATCATTATCGGCGACACAATTGTGAAACTGATCGCGCAAGGTGTCTGATTTTTCGATAACCAGTCCTACACACATGTTGCGTTTGCGTAACGATCGCCCCTTGGCACTTCATGCGATTATCTCAAGGAAAGAGCCGAGCTTAGGATAAAACAACAGGAGAAAGCGGTGGCATTTGCTCGCAACAATTTTGTCCATCATCATAATTCGCTGATAAGATCTCCAGACATCAAGATCTTTGTACTGTTTCACACATTAGAAGTATCGTAAAATATTTAAAACTCTTGTAACTTAAAGAGTTACAAAACAAGAGTAAAAACAAAGTATATAATACTACAAGAAGATAAAAATAAAATGGACACCAAAAGCTTGTTTTCCTTTTAAAGAATTTGATCGTTTTTGCATTGACATATGAGGTAACCGTCCGAGGATTCTTAAAAAGACTATTTGGTTGAAATTCCGTAATTAACGAGGGACTTCATTACCACTCACATGTCTGGAACCCTCGATGCAATTACATAAAGGCTTCTTTCAGATGCAGGAATAGTGCTTATGTAACCGCTAGTTTCATTTCTCATGCACGCAAAGAGACACAATTTACAACAACGAGAAATATTCTGACAGATCAAATGCTTTAGAACGCTCAATGAAACAGCAAGTCGAAGAAAATTTGCATCTAATCGTGACTATATCCAGCGACACTTTTACACGACAAAAACGTTTTCCACTTTCACGGTTTAGTGCAGAGAATTGCTACGGGTCATTCCAAAGATTTCTTGTATATAAAATATAAAAAAATCTTATTTAAACTCGAGGTATTTTAACCAGTGTACGTCTCATTTTGATATATGATTATAGTTATTTAATATGATTAAATAACTCAATAAATTGGAAAATTATAAATGATATCAAAGCATTAAGAATAAAAGTTACGGTTTGAGCAATTTTGTGATGGTTGAGATAGTTCAATTTATTTCTTAACAACAGGTTGAAGACCAGCTCATGCACTTCCGCAATGTCCTGTCGCATGGAATACGAAGCGTAATTATCTTTATTATTTTATTTCTCGAAGCGTCCTAACGATCTCCGTCGACCTGTTATAAAATCGATAATTACGTTAATTGGCACTTCCCCTTGAAAGGAAAGAGCAGTTCAACAGGATGGCACGCGGGTTTGTTACACTGGCACTTGCTTATCTAAACAGCAGGCTACTACTCAGTATACCTTCCCTGAGAACGAAGGATGAGAACAAGTTTCATGGAGTACATTTTACTTAACGAATTATTACCCCAATGTGATCCAATTTAGCTAATTGAGGCTAGCATAAGAGATTTTTTTGTCTCTATAACTACATATAATCTAATCTATAACTATGCTAATACTGCTTATTACAATCTGTCAGTCAATAACAGTCACACAGTCTGCAATTTGACACAAAACATGTTTACGATATATTAATTAATAATATATTAAAAATAGATTATTGTTTTTAATAATCATAAAATAAAATCATGAAAAGAAGTCCTTCGTGGTTGATTATTGCGTGATTGTGGTTAATTACTCTAAGCTAGAAACCGGTAAAATGATATAAAGCAACGATGCTTCTGGCGTTGATACTAAATAACGATCGCTCGTTTACTCTACTCGAAGAAAATTGGTCCAATATCTTTTTAACGGTCTGTTAGATGAGAGATTGCACTTCCGTTATCGTTCAAAAGATCCTCAAAGATAATAAAGCTCCTTGCGATCTCGATCGACATTACTGGATGCCAAATGATACGTGAAATATGAAAGGCATTCAGTGTACAGTTATCAAGTAGAGATTTCGCACTGATAATAAGAATCTAAATTATTTCTAGTTTCAGATACAATATCTTTGATTATCTTTTGTAATTTGTAGTATTCCAAGTATATTGAAATATTACTGTGTAAGAATAGATATTGATAAGATAACAGCACTACTTCCCAACACACTTCATTTCTAAACTGCTACTGAATCATTTTTCCCAGACCAATAATAAATGAATAAAAATAGCAATAAAGATGTAAATATTATTTTTCCAGTCGCAATCTTGAGAAATTAAGAAATACCTATACAAATCCGGTCTCATTGCGGGAGAGCGTGTTCCGACATCCGTGGACACTTACGCGTACACGTGCGCGAAAATTACACAGGATATATATATATATATATATATATGTATAATATGTATATGTATATGTATATGTATGTATATAAGCTCGGATGAAATCTACAGCTCGAGGCTTCGGCCTTCCTAAATTCCAGTATATCCCGTTACTCCACCTGTCCGGAAGCGCAGGGAAATTATTGTCCGCAGTTTCCATTCAAGGCACACCCCCGAAACGGTCAAAATAAATAATTCCTCGTCATACATAAAAGCCTTGAATGAACTTCGCGCGAGAGACTATAGGGCTGTTAAAAGTGTTAAACAAACGCGGAACCTCGACTTTATATTCAATTAGGCTGTAACCCTTCCGATGAAGTTTTATTTTCAATTAGAAAATGTTTTGTTATATATATTTATATTATATGTACTTATATTATATATATACTTAACAAGGGATCATGATTTTGGTTTACCATATATAACCCATAAACGAAACTAGAACTTTTAGCATACAGAATGTCTCACAGGTTGTCCCATAAATAAAGGGATGGCGTGGAACAACGCAGTACAATAGTCCCTGAAACAATGGCGAACGAGAGAGAGAAAGAGAGAAAGCCCTGAGAGAGAGGACATAACAATGGAAATAATAACGATGTGTGTTGACAATGTATGTACGTTAATGCATACGTTCAGTGAAAATGGGAGTGTCGTTTTGTTTTAATCGTTTCGCAACGCGGAAAATGCAGATTGTTAAAGGAACTCTTATCAGGAAGTAAACCTGTTACTTAATAACTTTTACTAAAAGACCACTAAATCTGAAATAAGGAACAGCAACTACTGACAGCAAAATTTACCCTCGAATTTACCAGAGTAATAATCTCTTCGAGGAATTATAGCGTTTAAGAATACTCTAAAGTGCAAGTCTTTTTTGTATCAGTTTGGAAATGTAGATCAAGGTTGAGTTTTACCTTCAACACGACAACTTAAGTAGAGTTTGTTGCAACGTAAAATATCGTCCAGTTCAGAGTGCAGTAATTGATCTGCCGCACAAAGATATTGGATATCACAGTACGAGATTGAGTTATAGGAAATGATATTGTCTCTCACACTTTCTTCCAAGAGCCGCCATCGTATCAACTTACGTTCAATTCGAATGACTAATAACTAATATAAAGCAACTATAGCTTATTGGACTCGGCCACTGAATTGCCAATTAGTGTATCTGCTGGATGTCAATGATGGATGCGCCTCTTTCGTTCCAATTAACGATCTTTAGTTAAAGTTGCATTTCATTGCAATTTTATCCACCTCGGAAAGCATATTTGCATACAAATTGAGGCGATTCTGATACCCATCAACTCATCGTAATTTCACTTTATTTTAATAAAATCGAGACATTTTTTGATTATTGATGCAACGCGATCTCTGAAGTCAGACACGACTACGATTATTTTGTAGAGTAGTTTTAAAATATAAAAAGCTTCGAGTGTGAAACCTTTGCCGTGGTGAGTCTAAGCCGTGTAAATTTAAAGGAAGTTGGACATCACGGTCGAGAATTCTCACTTCTTTTACCTTCGCGGTGGCTAGACATGAATCTACTCCAACTTGAACGAACCCGGGCTCACTCAATCAACGAGGCGAACGACCGTTTGGCTTTGCATTTCAATTCACATTACACCAACCCATTGTAGTGTCAATTACAACAAGTTCCTTTTCTCTTGTCAAATTGAGCAACAATTAATATAAAATGCCCTTTGGCAAGCTATTTTGCTGATGCATTGCAATTTCGTCACATTGTTGCTACCAAAATTTACTCCAAGGATGTGCCGCCAATTCACGAGCTCATTTATCATCTACGAGTATGATGTTATATTTGTTTTGGAAAGAAACAAAAAAAATAGTAGTTGAGCAATTTGCTAGAAAAGTAGGTAAAGAATAAATGATAATTTGTTAAAAAAGGTAACACCTTATCGAATCTTTGAATATTCAAGAAATGCTACGCACTATGTGCCTACGTTACTTTTTCTCAATAAAATGTCGATGTAATAATATGCATTGGCCTCGACTTCGACTTACTAGCGACTAGCGATTATTATTTTTCGCAATAACTTTCCAACCTGTCTATCGACACATATCAATTCTGCAAGTTGTGTCGTGTATAACACTGATGTCTCAAACACGTGTCCCATTTATTCATAGATAAAAAAGTAAAGTCTCTTCTTTTGATATTTAATCAAATTAAAAAAGTAAACAAAAAAAATAGCAGAAACTAGGAAATATAATTACAGTTATCATTTAATACATAAGGTATATAATACATAAGGTATTTTAATAAATAAAAGACTTGAAAATGAGGTGGAAAGTTGCTTGATTAATTTGGAATAATTAAAGTCTCATGAACCAATTAATACATAAGCAGAGATTGACGTCAGGGAAGATGGTAAACAGAAATAAATTTCTAATCTCGCAGGTATATGCTTGGGTATATGATGAAGTCTCACTTCTTGAGGCCTATAGCTTATCTCTGCGGCTTATCAACTTAATAAAAAAAATATTTTCAATTGCAGTCATGAAGACGACTCATATAACCGGTTTTGCATTGAAATACAACTTTCAAAAAGTATTCCGATGATAACGGTTGACATTGAAGTTTTACGTGACATGAAGACAGCCAAGTAATCTATGCCAATGTCATCGGTTCTTTGTCGGAAACCGTAAGGTATTCGTCGCAATTATCACACGTGTTTCCGGTATGCTTTCTTTGCACGGAATGCCTAAAACAATGACATGATTCTTCAGTGCATTAATTATATATGCACGTAATATAATTAAAAGAAAAATATTTATCAAGATGAATATTTTTTAACGTGTTTTATCTTTTGTTACAGAAGCCGGGAGGAAAGACCATCTGCCATGGTTTTGACTGTGACAGAAGACACTCCGGCAGACATGTTGGCTGGAAACATGGAGCTTCTGGTTCAGCTGCCAAGAGACAATAACGTCCACACGCAGAGGGTCACAGTCCAAAGAAGGTAATTTGGTAAAAAATTAAACTATAGTCTGAGCTCTACTGTATTTTCCACATTTGCTGTTCAATATTATTGAATTTTTTCTCTTTTTTGAATTTAAAGTCTTCTGGGAATGAAAATCATGTTTACCCAGTCTAGTTTTTTTGGTTCCTTGCACGTGCTAATGATACATCCTCGAGTCTCTGCTCACCTTTCATTGTACCATCATCTTGCCCGAGTAATTACATCTGTGGCGGTCGCGGTTTTAACGCCTTCGAAAAAATGAGAACGACTTCCAATAAAGGTAACCATTCAAGCGTTCGATGGTAAACTGCTCGTACCATCGATCCCTTTTACGTAATCCCTCTCAACCACGACCCACAGTTGGTCCCATTTGATATCAGCACTTCGTCCTACTGAGCAATATAAAGTCAGACCTCCTTAAAATTATTTTAAAACTCTTAAAATTGTTTAGAACCGATTAAAAATAATTAGAATCGCATAAAATGTTTATTTTGAATTCCAAGATTAAAGACATAAAAATTGTACACTAGAAAACCACGAAGGACTTATTTTTTCTGCAACACTTAGGTGGAAAATATAATTATACCATTATGGGCGCAGGAAGTAGGTTTGCGGCAAAACTTGTGGCAGCTAATTTTTCTAATTACTCGAGCAGTGAACCGAGTTTCGCTCGGCTTGCTTGTCAAATAATTACAGTAATATGTCTGAAAATTGTGCAGATTGATGCTGTTTAGAAAAATATGTTCCTCCTGTTCTCCACTTTCGCTCTTTAATTCCATTTACCTTCAAACGAGATGGAAATTAAAAGGCGTGTCTCTCATTCAAGAAATTATAGTGATAACAAAGATATCACACTACTTTTTGTACACTATTGACGACGAACTAGACGAGCTGCATATTCTTGGAATTAAATCGCTTTCCATCGCCTCGGACATGAGAAATTTAATCGAGCGCAAAAAGAACCATTTTTCCTCAAATCGTTTCTTTTGATATATTTTTTTGTCTAGACTTTCACACAAACGAGCTCTTTCTTCTGAAAGTTCGATAAAATACCATTATAACTTCTTTTTTTTTCTTTTTATAAAATAATTTGCGATGGTGATCTTTGGCATTTTTTAAAGTCTTTTATATAAATTCAAGTTGTTGAAATAAACAATCAAATATATATCGAATTTCTTTTCCAATAGATAATTTGATAAAAGTAGGCCGGATGTTCTAAAGGCAATAAAGAAATTGAAAATTTCTCCATCTATATCCAAACAAATTATGTAGGAGGGAATTGAAGCTTTTTGTCATAAACCAACATGCGGTGTAAAACCGTAAACCGGACCACTGTCCACCGTTAAGAAACATTTCCACGGGAATCGAAGAAACAAATCAAATTCCCACTTCAGAAATGAAACGGTCAATCTGTCTAACGGTCACGTTCTAAAACGGCGGTAAAAAGCACCGTTTGACAAGCAAAAACTTTTTAAAATGACATGAAAAATAAAACTGTTTTAAAAGACTATAGAAAAGGTGAAAACACTAGATTACAATAAAATATTCTATCATCTCGGCACTTTTTGATTAAATGAAATTCAAACTAACTAATCAAATTACGAATTATAGCTTCATGATAGTACCAAGTGAATAAAATTTAAAATGAGTAAATCATTTAGATGAATTTAATTAAAGTATCTACATATCTACATATCTACATATATAAGTAGCACAGATTCACTATAAAGTAGGTTTTAAGGATATTAAAGTGTGTTTATGATAAAAATTAATTAGTAAAAAGCTCAATAAATCAAGGAAGCATCTAGTACTTCAGAAAAGAGTTTAAATTAATTTTATAACACCAAAGAGGTCAGGTCACATTAAAGTTGTGCTCAAGTTCAGCAGGAGGTACGCATTCATTTGCAAATTAAGTTCAATCGCAATCATCTCTATTTGCCATCAATCATTTCTCATTTCACAATCAAGTTGAGGAGTGTCGAGTAATTCTAATCGAGAAGATGGTTTAGAAACTGGGAACTGTTTGAGTGGCAATTCATTCATTGGATCTGTCTAGATAATCAGCTTTTATATTAATTCAATTTAAACATAAATTTTAAAAAATATAGAATCTTAAATATAATAATATTAAAGCAGTGAATAAAAACACTTTATAAGAGTTCAAGAGAGTGTGTGATAACTGTTCCTTCTCATTTACATTATCTTGTTAATTGTCAAGGAAAGAGAACAATTTATCCAGTCTCGCGAAAACCAGTATAAATTAACCCAAATTTCAGCACAGCGCTGGATATTTTTTGGAACTTCTGTTTTAATTTAATAATTTTTTAAGAAATAACCTTTGGCTTTTTATAGTGTGATTTTTTCTCGAAAGATATTACAGAATGTAAAGTTATTAAGTGGAAAGTCTTCATGCAGAATGCAAAGGATGCCTTGTATATATTTTATCGAAAAAGAATGCTTGTTTCGTCGATCTCTCCAACTGAAATTGCCTCTGAGTTTGCCTGAGAGCTAAAAGGAAAAATAAATATATATCTCGCGAAAGTCAGGATCTTTCTGATGAGATTAATGTCGTTAGATCGCATCCCAAACTTACAAATTGATGTTAATCGCTCGAGTAAATGTCTTTAGAAATTATAAATAGAGATCTGTTCCATTTTGCAAAAAAATCGAGCATCCGTTGAACAAGTCTCTCTTTTTTTTAAGAAGAAATATTATAACACAAAAATCATATGAAAATGGACCAAATAAAATGTAAAACTTTATTTTCAGTACGCCAATGATGGACCTTCTTGTACAGATCGCTACAGCTCACAAATTGGCTGCTTCCAGTTATACCCTACAGGCTATTGGCGAACGGGGTTTGGTTCTACCTCATCAACCTAATACTCCGATTGGTGCTTTGGATGCTCTTCAGGTACATTTCAATAAGTAGGAAATCCTTATTACACAAAATCAAATCGCATGTTTCTCCTTCGAATTCCTAAGAAATATTATACTCTTCGTCATAAGAAAATCGTTCCAATGAATACTGCTTTGTAAGAAATAACTGAATTTCTGATGATCAGCATGATAATCATGAATGATCTTTAAAAAGCTGATAAGATGATAAATGGAAAAAAGAAGGTGCGAAGACTTGAAACAAAAGCAAGGAGCAATGAACTTTTATTTATGAATTTGCAACGGAAATTCCAAAGAATCAAACGGTGCTATAGTTTCTAGATTCTAAAGCCTTGTTCTTGAAAGACCACTGAATTGAGAAATTAGATAACTAGAACCCATAATTTTTTCAATCAGAACAAAACTCGAAAGCCTAACATCGAGTGAATCGATTATTTATTTCCTGTTTTATTGAAAATACGATATTAAAATGCTCATGCACTGATGAACTTCCCAGTTGTTTCCCTGTCATTAAAGTTGTCATCACTGTTATTATTGGCATCATTTACAGTCCTCATTTCAAGAAAAAAGAAAATCAAAATAAATTATTTGTTAGTGGTCTGTAAAGGAAGATTACTCAAGAAGGGTGGACTCGGCAATTTCAAAATTGACACTCTCTTTCCATCCACAGGTTAAATTGCTTCCCAAGCAAGGGACCTTTTTACCCCGCAAAACGAGACAAGCAAACCAACCATTTGAGACGACGTTTCGATTACAGGTGAGAGCAATCAAAACTCTTTCTTCAACTCTCAATACCGAAACTTCATTCGCAAAAAATTACACCGTTTAAGTTTGTGCATCCAAAAAAAAGAAACTGAACAGAATCATTTGTAAAAAAGGGTCTTAAAGCGTTACGTCTCGTTTGTTGCGTCACGTTTTTATTGACCGCGTTGGTTTTTCTTTTTTACTGGATGTGATTCTACTTTTTTTATATGGACTTCGATCTTTCCTTCTTGCACAATTTTATCATTTGCACTTTTTACATCAACTGTCTTGGAAAAATTATTATTTTATGACTCGCAATTTAAAGTGTCGTTCTGCTAGTTTTATAACTTTAGATATCTGTCAAATTAACAACAAATGACACAACTATTTTTGCCGACTTTTCAGGTTCATCTGCCAAGAAATCAGTTGTACGTGTCGAGAGTGAGTCCAAAGATGAACCTAGGAGATATTCTCGACGAAGTGTGTCGAGAAAAGAACCTGGATATCAAGAAGTACGAGCTTCGTCATCCTGGTGAGTTTCAGACATTATTAGAAAAGTAATATGTAATGATTCGCTCGACCGTCGATTATTTTATCTGAAACCACACAACCACAAATATTCACCAAGGATATATTATCATAACTCTCTGTAATATATTTAAAAAGTGCTCAAAAAATACAGGTCAAAGCCGATTAAAAATTACTTTATTGCACCGTAATAAGTTTCCAACTTTGGTATTCGTTTTCATCTAATTGTAGAGAATTGCTCTGTACCATAATTCAAATTTAATGCGAAAGTAACGTGTGGCGAATGTATGATCGAGTCAGATCGGAAATCATCCAATTTGCGGTCTCCCTAGTCATTCGACTGCAAATCACCGAGTCCTCTGCGAATTCCCCTATCTTTTATGAAATAATAACTCAATCAAATATTAAATCTTTCAATTCTTTATATGATCCAATGTGAGGTTGTTCAATAATAAATTTTATTTCAAATTGAAATTATTAAAGTCTCCCATTGTAAAGATTTTAACTTTCAAGCTGGATTAAGACAAATCAAGGCCTTGATGACTAAACAAAGCGGATGTCATAGATGATTTTATAAGTTTTATTGAAAAGCACGTAGCAAATAATGTTCTGCTAATGACATACTACTTTCTTGTATCGTGTGTGAAATAGTAAAAATTCCGAAATAGGACTTTCGAATAGGAAAAGTCTTCCCTGGGAAGGGAAGACTTTTTCCCATTAGATGGATTTGGTAGCGAGTAAAACCACCGGATTTAGATGATGTCTTTCGCAAGTGACGGCACTCGTATTCCGCAACGAGGTCTATAATGCAACTCGTAAGGCGAAATTGCATACCTGCGTACGAGTACGTGATTGCGCCACAACAGGGCAACTCACGTAATTAGGGAATAAATTGAGGATCCTGAGCTAAAAACAAAAAATCTGAGAAATCTCGTAGGGCGGAACGAATGAACCCTAATTATTAGGTCAGGAACTAAGAATATAATTTGCATTGTCAGAGATTTGTTTCAAATCACAAAATACAATTTTGAAACTCCTACTTTGCCTACTTTCACGCATGAACTTCAAAATTAAATTCCATGGTGCTGAATAAAGCTTTATTTAAGTCTGTGATTCTGTGGTGTTTCCCTGTAGTAATTTCTCTGTAAAACAAGCTGTGCTCATTTCTTTGAGTCGGTCACACGTTACAGTCGTGAGGCTTCAGAAGCCCATGAATTATGTACGCATTCGAGACGAAATCCGATTTTCTTGAAATTGTGCTTAGCTAGCTAGCTTATGCCAATGAAAGACAATTATTGATTATGAAAATTTAAATTCAAAAGTGTAAATAAATTTGACTAAGTATTCTATCTCTTTTTCAGCAAATCTAGAAGAAACTTTGGACCTTTCTCTCTCCCTCCAGGATTATCATCTGCAAGAAGTGACTCTTTATGCCAAACAGGGAAGAACTTTAGGCTCAGCTTTGAGTTCTCAGGATATAATGGCGCTCCAAAAACAAGAAGAAAGAAGGAGACAACAAGCAAAGCAAAGTGTTTTTGGTTTTATGTTTAAAAAGTCAAAGGAAAGTTCCTTAAGCACTGACAGTTTGGGAGGACGTAGTGTTTCACCTGCTAGGAGTGATGAGACAGGAAGAAGCACAAGTCCAATGGCACCACCTCCAAGACCACTACGCAAAAGAAGACCAGCTCCCAAACCACCAGTTTCCACTTCGATGAATGAAGAGAGCAGCGAAAATTCAAAAGAAAAGATGGTTATTAGTCACAGTCGAAATAGCAGTGACAGTTCTGGTTATCACGAAGCTTCAGTTCTTAGTGATAATCCAGATTCTGCTGGTCGCATGCCTGAAACTCTTCCAAGAAGAGGAAAAACTTTGGAAACTCCTAGGAAACTTGCTCAAACCTCACAGGCTAGCAAAAGTTTAGGAAATTTGGCTCTTGCTTCTGGAGGACTAAGTCATGGAGTTAGCACCACATCTTTGAGTTCAACTGGTAAGATAAGTTTTTCATTTCTTCTGACCCTGTTATAAAACTCCAACTAAAATTAATGCATGGAAAATTGATTTTTTCTTGCTCCCAGAGTCTAATTCAAGTAAGTGTTTCCTTCAAATTTCCTACTTCCCATATAAAACCTCAACTAAATCTTTGATTCTAGGTCAGCGGAAGAAGAGGGCAGCGCCTGCACCTCCAGTAGCAAGACTGCCTTCCGCTTTGTCTACTCAAGGCCTCGAACGAATTGTAGATTCAGAAGAATCTCTCACATCTGATATGGAACTTTCGAAACCCTCTTCCGACATCGGTGCCTCTTCGAAAGCCAACTCTGACATCGGAGTCCATTGCAAATCAAATTCCGACATCGGTGCTTCCACCACAATGAAACAGATAATTGAACCTGTTTCCAGTTCCAAATCTACAATCAAATCCGAAGAGCAAAACATCAGGCCTGTTCCCAAAACCTCTGACTCCGCTGTTTCTAAATCTTTGAATGAAATTCAGGCTCCGGAAACTTTATCCAAAGAGGATGTGACTCTTTCGAAACCAGTTTCAGACAACAAGGAATCTATAGTAGCGAGTGCAAGCGAACCTGTAGTTGCCAACGCTAAAGTAGTAAAAAGAGGTAAGCTAGTTCACAATCCCAGTAGTCTAGATAATAATCAACCTTCTTACAGTTTTATTTCCCAAAATTCTCTCGAAAATATGCCAGAGGTCGATACGAGTAAAGAAAATAAAGCCCAATTCATTCGCAGTTCTGTTCGAAAAAGTATGTTTGAATCAGAAAAGTGTAAGTTGCAATCTAAAATCGAACAATGTCGTTCTAAATGTGATGCTTCTGAAGCTTCCGAATTTCCAGATTCTGTGTTAGAAACTTCTAAAGCTTCCAAAAAAAGCATTGGATTGGTGAAACCGATGCTCGGAAGTGGATCTTATCGACACGTAAAAACAAATGCAAACAAGAATATACAAAAATCTCAAAGTTTTGTAAACTACAACAGAGTTCAGAAGCTAAAGATCGAAGAAAATTATAGTTATCCAGGAAATACAAGTCAGAATAACCCAGTTCTTGAATTCCATCTTGATGATATTCAAGGAAAACCTCCTTTGAAATCCCACGACAGAAAATTCTCTCGACAAAAACTTGTGAAAATCCCAACAATTTCTCACCTCGACGACATTGAAACACATCTGGAAAATTTGCCCGAGTGTGGAATCTTGGAAAGCAGATTCAGTCCCACGAAATCTCATGCTGGGAACTATATCTGTGAGGAAAAATGTCGAACCAGACATTTGAAACATAGTGTCAGTTTCCAGGGTTCTAGACTCAAAGATACAAAAATTGTTAACAGTTTTGAGACAGATAAGAATTCGATTTTTAGAAGTTTTTCATCCAGATGTAAATCGGATTCTAAAACTTGGGAATTTATTCCAAAACTGGGAGCTTACAATCTAACGAGTTGTTACAATAATCCAATTATTTCTGCAAACGAGAAAAATTTTTATTTTGATGATGATATGATGGATTCAGTGGATTGCGAGGCTGACTTTTCACCTCCACCTCTTAGCAAATTGCAAATTTTTGCTATTTCCACAAAACCTGAAGACATTCAGATTGGACCCTTGGATTCGATACCAAACAATATTGATAAACTACCTTCTCTGCCGATTATCAATAATGTCAAGGTCGAGGTTGAGAAAAAGTTGAGTATTTTGGAACCTCCTCCACCGGGTCTAGTTAGCCGAGAAGAGTCCATTAAAAATTGGAACCAGTTTCTGCTTAATTTAAATTCTATTCTAGAAAATAGAGAAGAGGAATTCGTCTAGGGTTCAATTACTCGTATCGTGCCGAAAGTATATTTACGAAAGAATGCTCAATTAGATTTCATTTTAATAAAAGAAATTCTTCCAAGTAAAATATTCTCCAAAGTACTTTTGAGTCTCATCTTTAAATTTCTCTGTATATACAATTATACATATTTCGCTAAAATATTCATTGCTTGCCAAAATGTATTTGAAAACTTGCACTTAGTATATGCTTTGAGAATCAAATTTACTTCGCACTCAGTACTAATTCACATTTCACATTTATTTTCTAATTTATTTTGGTGGTGGTTTTTGTTTCCATAAAATCAGTCGGAGAATATTTGCCAATACCCAAGCCTCGTAAGCTTGTTGATTCAATCATCGTAGAGCCAGTGCTTCCCAGGCTACCAAAACGCAAAGCTCCTTCTCCGTTGCCCGCGAATCAACGCTTATCTCAAACCGTTTTTGATTTCGGAAAGAGCTTGGATGAAGTTTCTGAAAATTCTCAAACTCCTGAAATTAAATTGCTATCAGGAAAGCGATTAGATAATTCAATAAAAGCTCAGGATGCGGAATTAACTACAAGTACTAAAAATCAAGAAATTGTGAAAGTAGAACCAGAAAATTGTGTGGAATTCAAGAAAGTTGATATCCTTGAACTGCAGACGAATACTCAAATCGAAAATTTACAAAGCGAAATGTTATGCAAAGATATGAACATTCATGAATCAGAAGATAATGGCTATGGTGAGGTAATCACGACCAAGTCATTCGGCGAACAAATTCCAGTCGTTAATTCGACACCTGTTAAAGAGCCAAACGACTCTGATTTGAGAAGGTCTTGTAAAATTATATCTACTATTCCAAAGTGCGACCATTTTGATAGTGTCGAATTAGGATCAGACAATTACGAAATTTCTAATCAATACTCGAATTACTCTCTAAATAAATCGCAAGAGGTAAACATTGGTTCAAATAAAAAACTTGCAAAAGACGAAAATGATGGCAAATCTCGAGAGAGTTTGAAAACTTGGAACTCGTTGGAACAGGACCAGCAGTTTATGAAACGTGCAAAAATATTCAGGAGTCAATCGGAGTTGAGCAATTTTGAGATAAACACACCTGAGAGACATGGAAGGCACCTGACATCTCATGCTGAAGACTTTATGTGTGCTCTCAACACAAACTTGTCGACTAATATTCCTGATTTATCTGCGACCTCGAGCCGATCCGATAAGACTGGAACTGAAAAATTTTCCACTGGCAAGAAAGAAGAACCAGAATTTAAATTTTCTGACAGCAAAGTGGATTGTCAAAGGATTTCAGTGGAGTTGAAAAACGTTGCGAAGAAAGTGGAAGTTTCAAGAAATTCAGGTGCATGTCGCTGCTTTACTAACACTAATTTTATTTGATTGAGACGTTGATGAAAACAGTTTTTATAAGTAAATGAATTATTTATTAAAAAAGAAAATTGGTGCAAAATTATTCAGTTTGATCCAAATTATTCAGTAATATTCATATTTGGTCTTAATAAATACATTTTTATTAACGTTTCAATAAATCTGCTATCAATGTGAGTCATTTTCATATCAGAGGAAAGTCGTTATTACGACAGGTATTTCAAATGAGTATTTGAGTTTAAAGATTAAGCCAACAGTGCACTTGTTAACTTCAATGAACTAAATTTACATCACAAAATTGAAGCAGAATAACTACTTGAATTAAACATTTATTTTTTAGGATTTTATTATGCTAAGTCCAATCAATAGTTGAAAGTTTGTATTACGATTTTTTGAAATAGATATTTGTATATTTTTATTATTTTTGGTGATGGTCAATATTAGCACGCACTTTAATAAAGGCACGTTATTTTGCACAAAGGTAGAAGAATTTTACGTATTTGAGATGGTCTTAATAAATATCCACAATAATAAATATTCTAACTCTAGTTTCTAGTTATTCCTGTGAGATACTTATTTACAATTTGTTCATTTCAATCTAGATTCTGAGCCCAGACTCTCGGAGACGGACATCTTATTAAGAAAGGTATCAGACACTTTATCGAGTGCCCTTCCACCAACTCCTCCACCTACGCCCTTGGGAAGTTTGGAAGACTCGTCAAAGAACTTAGAAATCCAAGGAGGAAAAAAGAACTTCAAGAAACTCGAAACTGCAGTGCCACAGAAGGTGCAAAAAGTGGAAGACTGCATCTTCGAAAGAAGACAAGTTATAAACAAAAATCTACCCTTGGAAAATTCGACCCCTGAAGCAAACTCACCTGATGCAACAGTAAACTCACAACAGGATACTTCAGACTACGTTTCAGCCTCTGGTGAAGACTTATCCCTACCAGATTGGGAATATCAGCTTCCAGCACCTCCAAGTGCTTTCAGAGACGTCGAAACCTCAACTTATGGTGGTGTCGACACTATAACTTTGAAATCTGTTGATGCTTTTAAAGAACCAGTTATCATGGATCAAACAGACTTCACCGGAAGGCTAGAGACGAAGTCGAATGTACCAGAAGTTAAGTTAGCCAAAGCAGAATCAGATTTTAGAGCAGAGAAGTCTCAACAAAAGAAACCAAACAGACAGATTTCCCTAGAAAGTTACAAAGCTGAAGTCAATTTAGAATTAAAGAGAGAAATAATTTCTGAATTGGAAAGTAAGATTGAAACGAGGTCTCAGCAACCTAATAGCAAAGCTGACTTCGATGCCAGAAGAGCCTCTGAAGAAGCATCGACACCCAATATTGCTCCAGTGGATAACACTTTGTCCAATTTTAAAATTACAACCTACTCGAGACAGAAGAGTGTGAATATTTTTGATGAATTGGAAGAAGGTAACGTTCCAATTGTGAAAAGTTCGAATAACAGAGCCAAGACATCTGCTACATTGGCGCGAAGTCAAACATTATCAGAGGGAGTGAAGGAAATTCGACCTCAGATTTCACGGGGATGTTCGGAGGATATGCCAACGAAAGGTTTTATTAAGAGGACACAAAGCATCGAAAGAGTTACTCCTTCTGACTTGGAATTGAGCGGGTCTGAACATTTGGTGAATTTACAAGAGAATTTAACTCGGAGACAGTCGCTGAAAAATGATGTTGAGAAACCAGTGACGGTTTATAGATCCAAAAGTTACATCACACTTGCTAGTAATGAAAAATATAATAAGGGACTGATTAAGGAAGAGGAAAATGGAAGTGAAGTTTCAAGGGATACAGTTGATGAGGGTTTTGTTAAAAAAGCAACCAGCATTACAAATTTGAATCAAGAAATCCCAAGAACCAACGAAAAGTTCTCACAGTGGAGGGATAATATTTTGAAGCGGCAAGAGGAACCGACCAAAGAAAAACAGTTGCAGTCTTTACAGGTGAGGAATATACTTTAATTATATTTTCAGTTTTTGAATATTTAATTTAAATAAATAGTATTTACTAAAGTACTTTTTTCTGTACGTTTGCAGGTACTTAAGAGCATTTTGCCGCAGTTGAAAAATACTCAACAGGCGGAAGAAAGTGTTCACAAAAACACTATTGAAAACAAACCCATCCCAGAAAAGAAGTAAGCAAATGAAAATAAAACAAAGAAATACCTGTCGGAATAAAAATAATAAATTGCTAATAAAACATATCCCTATTTCAGATCAGAAAGTATTCCTGAAGGGTATTCAATGGATTCCAAAATAGTTTCAGCGACGAGTGAAGTTCAACGAAGACCGGAATCCAACACAAGAAAAGCGAATCCAGAAAAGCGCTACACATACTCTGGACCACCTGCAGTCAGTTTGGGAAGCTGGTCAGAAAGACCCTGCGTCAACGTCCAAATAAAAATGGACACTGACTACAAGTTCGGAAAAAGCAACACCTCTGGTTCCAAAACTGTAGTAAACCTCAACGGCTCCAGGAATGAAGGAGACTTGAATGGTCAAGAATCTTCCAAAACTCTGCCAAAGAATGTAGTGAACGGTTCAATCGAAAGGGATGAAAAGCTAGAACCTAAAGAATCCAGCGACTTCACCAAAAAAATAGTGCCGCACACAACAGCTACAGGATTCAAAAAACCTGTCCTAAGTAAAATCACTTTCGGTGATTCCAATACTGAAGTGAAACCCATCGTCACTAGCGTGGAACTCAAAAAAGTTGAGAAGCACGAAAACTCCCAGGAAGTCGAATCAAAATCGATGAATTTTGAAGAACTCACTAAGACCTTTGGTCAAGAAGTTCGTCTCAGAACAAAACCAAAACCCTTAAATCAAAATCGCCATTCGGAATACTTCGGGAGAAATCCAGAAGTTGTAAATAGTATTGTGAATGGTGGCACCAAACAAAACGGTTTTCAAGAGTCGAGCATTGTCACGCCAAAAGAGACGCCAAATATTCCAGTCAAAAAATACACTTCTGTGGTAGGTATCAACTCTCAGAGTAACCACTTTCGATTTTCAAATGGACAAGTGCCGAAGAACAATGTTACTTCGATGAGGATTAACGGCCCGGCACCAGTTGTAAAAGGGTTTAATGTTCAGGCATCCCAAATTCAACCAAAGGTCACCACTGTCACTGTCAAACAGAACGAATTGATTGTTGATTCTTCAAGGAAAGACTCGCGGATACCAAAACCACCTACGATGCCCATAATCACTGGAGTGACTTTGAAAAGTGCCAATGCAAGACCAAAATCTATGCCTGTCAATGGAGATCCTCGGGATCAGTTGTTGGAATCGATTAGGAATTTTGGTGGTCGTGATAAGTTGAGGAATGTAAGTATTTTTTCTTCTTTGTATCAGGCTTCACAGAACAAAAAGTTTTATTCTGTGAGAAGAAATATTAACTAATACGTCTTTTGTTTCAGGCTGCCGAGAGGTACTAAATTTCCTCGAACGTGTAAAAATATTCTAAAAGCGAAAGCTCAGTCATAATGATACAGAAGTGTTAAATATTTAGGATTAATTGTATAAATCTAATTAAACTACTGAATATCAGGAGATATTTTATCGCTATTTAAAACTGTATTTTTGTAAAGTTACTAAGTTATCTACATCCCAAACTTGATGTAGGAAATGATTGTTAATTGCGTTTCGTATTCTGTTCGTATTTCCCAAGAGCGTCATTTTTATAAAATCTTAGAAATACGAGACTTACGCCCGAAAAGTTTGTAAATAATATAAAATCGAAACGTAACACTTCAAAAAAAAATATTTTCTTCGATTAAAGAGGAAACTCACGGGTGCTACAGTTGTCTGAACTAGTATTAAGTTTTTCAGAATTCAAAAAGTGATTTTGAATATCCTAATTTTCCAGTATGGCGTCGATAGTAACCAAGTAGGGAAACAAAATAATTCTTGGAAGTCAAATGTTGCCCAAATGAAAAAATATCAAACACTAACTTAGCAATTTTGGCAAATTGCTTTAAAAGAATTGATTATGATATTTCAGAATCAGGATTTTTCTTCAATGGTTTCTATTCCAAATAACTTTTTTGTCAACAATCAAGAAGTGAAAATAACCGAAGTTAAATAATTAAATAAAAATGATTGCTTTCAATTAGAGATACGTTCCTAAACCATTATTTTGGAATAATTCTCTTTTTCTATATTAAATATTTAAATTGCTCATAAATTCAAATATTGTTTTAAATGGTTAAACTTTGAAATTCGTTGACAGAACAGTGCCACTAATTAAATTTAATTTCATTTGGAAAAATTGTGATTCTGTGATAATACGGAAAATGTACATACGTCCGTCAGAAAATTTAATTTGTATCGTCCATTGCGATTGAACGTTCTTTATAATAAATAATTTAAAAAATAGTCATAGTCTTCGACATTGCTCATTTTTAGTTTGATATATAAGATCGTTGGATCATAGCTTTGGTCATGTTTAAGCGAGGAATAAAAAATACCAAAGTCGATCATAAGCGGATGTAATTACGCAAATAATGCTACAGCAATGACTAACACGTTCTAATCATTGAAAGTAAGCTCTAAGTTTCTATCAACGGGACCAAAGGTAACAAACGCCCTTCTTATTTTATGTACCGTACAACGAATTCATATTTGTTAAAATAAAGGAATCGAAGAAAAATCTTCGAAAAAAGGCTGGTCAGTCGAATTAGGAAGTGGAGGAAGCCTAAAGAAATAATTTTATGGCGAAAAAGGTTGATAATACAGTTTAAAGCTCGTATTATATGAACCTTTTTTTTCTTTGTACAAAAGACTTAATCCTATCATAATATGTATATAATGAAATTCGCCTTTCCGTATTTAATCAGTGACTCCTACTCTCTTCCCGTACTTCAATTAAAACGTACCTTTCAGTAATAAATATCGTACTTCTTCCCCTTATAGTAAAATATTTTTGATCCTAAAATTATTCAAGATTAATAAAAGTCCTAATATTTAAGTATTAATTCACGGCATAGGGTTCTTCCATACATAAAACAAGCTGTATTGTAAAAAGAACATAGTATTAATATTGTATTTAATTTCCGTATATGTTACTATCTTGGCGAAGTTGTAATCTATTTATGTGCGTTGTAACTTATAGGTGCATTAAAATTGATTTGGAGTGAAATTCAGTCTTATTCCCCTTCCAATTAAAAAGATAAATTAATTTATAAAAATGTTGTATTTATTCATTAGATAAAACACAACTTAGAGCACCAGGTTAATCATTCACTACGTGATTTATAAATATTTTAAGTTTAGTGTTTACTGTGACCTATGCTTAAATATTTACTATTAAATACTGTTTTTCGTCGAGAATACCTCTAATAAGTCCTGCATAATCGGAGATAAACTTACATCCAAAAAATTAGTGCTTAACAGAAATAATTCAATATTTACAATAATGGTAGTATTAAGATGATGCAATAAGATTTTAACAAGATACTTGAATAACTATGTTTTCCACTTATAATTTTTTTTCGCATTTTCAACAATAGAGGGTAAATATTTTCAAAATATAATTGACACTTTCAGATCACAGCTGCTGGAATAAAAAAATGTGAAATTATTATCAATACGGTTTTAGTAAAATCTTTCCATCTTAATCGTCCGGAATTGGAGTATTACAATTTCCATGCCACAATTTTATTTTGGAATCGCATTGAGAATAATTAGCGAATACGTCTGCATATCCACGATCTCGCCACCATGTGCACAATTGTCTATTCCATCCACAATCAATTGTGTGGATGAATTCTGGACGTTCCATTCCTAAGAGTGTATAAAAATCTTGATCTCCTAAATGGCCCTTCAAATAAATATTTTATTAGTAATGTTAAAATTTCTTGAATAAGGAGGGTGGTAAATGCAAATAAATAAATTATCAATACCTTAAAGTGATATTTGTCAACCATGTGTTCAACGCTATCTCTGCTGATAATTTGATCATACTCCAGAGATTTTCGTAGTCTATCTAAATTAATAAGGATTACTCCACTGTTGTAACCTGGATAACCACCAGAATATCCAGGTTCGCCGAAGGTAGTTTTTGGATTCTTGCTTCTGTAAAGGTAGAGAACGTGACGATAAACAGGAGTTAATTCTGGAGCCAGACCGAACAAATCTTGTTCTCCAAAATTATCGAATTCTTTAAAAATTTCTTTGACGTCTGTTCTAAATTTGGTGTCGGCATCAAACATTATTGCTACGTTTTGTTCGGGAGGTGCGATCCTATGCAGACCCAGGGAAAGAAAAAAGAGAGCATCTGAGTAATACGTTCCTGGTTTACTGCTGAAATGAGGCGACATAACGGATACTATGTCTTCTAGTTGCGATGCCAATTTATGTACATCATAAAATTGCACCTGAAAAAACAAATTATAATTAAGAGCATATTAAATATAGAGACACTTTAGAATTAAATGTAGGAAAGCTTCTTAATTTATTCTGTAAAGTATTTTCTACGTTTTATAGAATTTGGAGACTATCAGCGTTCATAACTATCAAAATAAGAGTATAATGTAAAAAATACTTACTTTCATGTTCTTTTTTGTCATGGATTTAACCACCTGTATCACTTTCTCAGCGATACTTTTACTGCTAGGATCACTGATTACATGGAAGACTACGTCTACTGAACTTAATCTAAGCAAGGACTCTGTGAAGATTTTAAATTTCCTTCTCATTGGCGAGTTGCTTGTAACTTTCGTAAAGATGCACCATACATTATAATACTCCAAGGAATTGGTTTGTATTGTAGTCGTCTCGAGAAAGACGTAATCGTTGGATCTGTTGTTCCCAATTAAGGTGGATTGAAATCTGGCTTTCTGAGAGACATTCTGCACTTGAAAGTTATTAATGCTCCAGTAAATACCATTCGACGTTTGCAGACAGTAAATAATTATTACAAAGACGACAACAACTGTCAGTTTCAGAAGAATCTTGCGTAACAAACGCATTTAACTACACCAACATTATTAACTGTCTCTCACTTACTCAATCTTTTCATCTTATTTCCTTTGAAGGGACACTCGCGATTTTTGCGAAAAAATGCATTACTCGCTTTTTTTTATCGAGTAAGCGATCCATTTTCGCTATAACAAAATAAATAAAAACACATGGACGCAGTCTAGCGTAAAATGACACATGACGATGACACTTTGCGTTCATGTGGGAGGAGTTAAAAAGAAGGGGAAGTCGGCCGCCATCTTGCACAAATCGAATACTGATTCCTGATTGGCTAATACTTCCGCGCGAAAATTTAAAGGTCCATTTCAAGTACTTTACTAGTTTCTGACGTTTCAGTATGAAAACAATTATATTTTGAACACTTCAGTTTAAATCATTTATTTTGAACCTTAAATTTGAAATTTATAAAATTCCATAAGCTTATTTTCAAAAGTGCAAGCTCACTAGTAAAAATATGGTTTAACTTATGAATATAATAAATATAAAATAATTACAAATCTCTAAAAAGCTTGTAAAAATGTTTAGAGAGAAAGGTATTTAATGCATGTAAATTGAAAATTGCATTCTAGCAGACAAAGTGGGTGACTTATTAGTTGAGAATGCAGTACTGCAATAAGCAATTCTTTGCAGGGTCTGATGCCACGATTACGTTGCAGAGTTAACGAAATACATTAACAGTCTCAGTAAAGAGCTGACCGAGCATTAATCGCGAGAAAACGAAGTAGAAAAGAAAAAATTACGAAGTGAAAGAAAAATAATATTAAAACTATATGTTTTCAAATTTAAGAAAACAGTTTCAAAACAATAAAGAAATCTACGTAATTTTTTGGAAATAAATTATCAAAGGAATGTTTCAAGATGTGATCATAATATTACTAAATCTGATTGATCAAATCGATCGTGATTACTCATTATCCAAGAAACGTCAATATTTATAAACGATGATATTATTTGAGCACAAAAAGATTGTTGTGTAATTTCGGTATAAAAAACCTTTTCATAATCAATATCTGAAAATCAAACTTTCCAAAAATTCGGATAAAAATATCAATGCTGTCTTAATGCAAAAATGTTAACAGATTACTTCATTTTATAATTTTTTAATCTTATCACGACGCCAATATTGCCGGTTCCCTTTATCATCGAAAACCATGTGATAAAGTGTGCCGACATTAAACTGAATATTGGTTACTGATACGACGACGATGTGAACAGATTGTTCACATTTCCACGCTTTTATATTACACAATTTCCAATAGAGTAATACATTTGACATTTAATTCCACTTATTAATTAATGGTTTAATAATAGTATCTGATAATCTCTGCAAAAAAAAGGTGTGTCTAAACGTGAGTGAAAATCAAAATTTCTTAAGCGACTAGCGTCGCTCATCCAAAAGGTAAATTTGAAACACCAAATTCAAAAGAATATTAATGATCTATAAATATTTTCTTGTTTTATAGCATGACTTCAAGACTTAAGTCAATTTTTAAAAGACAATCGTCTCAACCAAATCGATCAATTGAAAGTACTAAAACTCAGTCGAAAGAAATTTCACACGAAATGAGAGTTATACCGAAAGTATCCTTCTCGAATGGAGATACCATTCCTTCTGAAGACTCCACAACTGAAGACAACACATCTGTTGTTCTGAGAAAAAAACATGGAAGAAGACGTCATAGGTAATGTGGAAAAATATCAGATAAAACGTAGAATCTCAAAATTAAAAGATTGGCTAGCATTAACAGTAAAAATTATTGCTGATTAAAGATCAGCGTGTGTCATTTTTATTTTTAACTGTTAATAAGTTATGTGAATAAAATAACT
>UCOK01020133.1:0-15050 GCA_900474325.1 Synergus umbraculus | reverse complement strand
TGGACGCACCTCCGATCGCGTATTCGAGATTGATATCAATGGCGAAGCTCGCCAGGTATCGGTCGAGAACATCAAACCAGCTTATTTTGCTCGTGACGACATCGAGCACGCATCCTCTTCCGCAAGTGAGGTCGTTGACCCACCATTGCGAACTTATTCAAAAAAACAGGTCTCTTTCCAGGCTCAATAAGTCAAAAAGACAATGCACGTCCTGCTGTTTGAGGATGGCTGCGCTTCGCGAAGCATTTTTCAAATCCAAATTTCGAAAAAGTGTACTAGTTTCTTTTCGAAATTCCTATGTAAACCGTAGCTACGTATCAAAAATTTCAACCATAGGAAATTTCCTTTTCTGTAAAAATGTATATATTCATGAATTTAACTCTTAATTATAAGGCAACGACAAGACTGAATATCAGCGACTGACTCTTATCTAAGTTTGTTAACTATTTATAAGTAATTTGACTAGTCATCGAAATGTGATTTAAATTTAAAAATTTAAGCGCACGAATTTTAAACTTGAAAAAAGCTCGCTTGTCGATAGCCCTCGGGCAATTCTTGGTACAAACTTTTATTTTACAACAAATCTTTATTTTTACAACTAAGTGTGAACCTCATCGACAAATTGTAAGAATGTGTACGTATGAATGAATGACAAGCCGATCAGGCGATCACTTATCTCTTTAATATGTAACCTCATAACCCGAGGATTTTTCTTTTAACTCATCACATTATATCGAGTCTTTACAAACGCCTCGTGTGAATGCAAGAATGTTTGAATATGACTGATTTGTAATCTCTCGGTTTAATGATCTTCAAAAATTAATTTAATGTACCATTTAGGTCCCAACATTCTCTTATTTATTTATATATCGCTGTCACTCGGGGGGGAGTATATGTAGGAACCTAACATATCGACAATAAATGCACGCGAGTTTCCACTCTTGTAAACCGGACCTAACCTTAGCTGGTTACCTCCCACCGTTCACCCTACCACTCTACCTTCTTTGGCAGCCGACCACGCCGCGGTGAACACGTTTCGACAGGTCCGAGCAAGGGACTCTGTTTGTACAATAAATAGAACAATTGTGGAATAAAGCATTTATTCATTTCATAACCTCAACCTACGAATAAGTGGAGTTATATAGTTTCGGATTAAAGTGGGCACACAAGCTTCCCACAATTCTAAGTTAGCACTGCCATCTCTGGCACTGCTGCTGCACGAAGAGCCTAGTATAGCTATAGTACTACAGCCCGTGCTACACAATGCTTCTTTCAGTGATAGCCATTTGGAAATCCATTTGGCTTTTCATTTGATTTTCCATTTGGAAAACCATTTAAATTGCCATTTGGAAATCCATTTGGTTTTCCAATTGGAAAACGAGTCGAGAATGCGGCAAAAAAGACAGTTGGGCGAGCCAACTCGATAAACCAATTGGAAATTTTCAGCTGGGAAGTCCTTCTGCGCGAGACATTCCCAGTCTTCTGTTTTTTGTAATTCAAATGAATAATAATGATTACTGAAACCTATTGTTTTTAGTACTTTTACTTTCGAAAGACTCAATGTAAGAACCTAGACCCAATTGTGATAAAAACGTTGCTAGCTTCGATTCCATCCTGCCACTTTTGGGTAACACGACTGAACACAATTGACACGACGCTGAGAACGCGACGCGAATAGGTTAGGTTATTACGCCTCACTGACGTCACTGAGGGCGCTGACTTCGCATGTGCAAGTCCTGTTCTAAGAGTAAATCCTCTCAGTATTAGAGGATTATTCTCAGTCTGAGAGAAAATTGCAAAAGTAGTCATTTTGTCACCTCTATTCTTAAAATTAGAGGAAAATAATATAATCCATAGAGGAATATGCTCATTTTTATAGGAAAATATGAGAGGATTCTTTAAAAGGAATTTTCCTCTTAAACGAAGAAACTTTTTTTTTCGGTGTAGATTCGAATTTATACTAAAAATTATCTTATTTGTGAGTTGCAAATTTGCAACATCACAAAACATCGAAAAAATGTTGAACTGTATCAGAACGATACGGCAGAATCAATCATCTTAACTAAACTTTCCCTGGGCCAAATTTACCTCACAACAAGCAAGCCAAAGGGCGAACAGGAAGAATTAAAAATTTGATAAAGGATCTTCAGAGGAACTAATCCCTGAATATAACTTTACTAAACCAATTTACACTTTATATCGAACCGGGGGACCTACGTATTACCGAAAGTTCTATGTGTAATGTGTCGTAAAAGATGAAAAACGCGGGGGGGAAAACTAGAGTTATATGTATGGACAATGAGTCCAGGGTTTTGATCAAATTATACAACTTGGAAAATTGTTGCGAGTATTGTTACGTGAGAGGGCATGTGATGAGGGCATGTGAAGGTCTGTCCACAATGGAATGAATTTCGGTGAAGTTCCACGGCTGCATTAGATGTAGATTCTACGGCTGCTGCGCGCGCATCATATTGCCAACTGCCATGCATTTTTCGACCTTCACGTTCCGTCGTTCCGGTAATTGATATCGGTAATCTGATTACTTAATTAATCTATTAATTGATACCGGTAATCTAAATAATTATTCCGCTAATCTGATTACCGGTATCATTTACCGGAACGACGGAACGTGAAGGTCGAAAAATGCATGGCAGTTGGCAATACGATGCGCACTGAAGCGGGGTATTTAATTTGCGCGCCTCGTTTCTTAGTAATAAGATGAATGGATGTGAGACGCTAATAGCAAAACCAATCAAATTAAATAATATAATTGGTAGAGGGGAGCGGGGAGAGGCTTGGTGACAAGCGAGCGGTTACGATTATTGAAATCATTTTATCTTTGGATAGCTCGCTTGACCATCGGGCATCTTGTGCGCCACTCTCTCGAGCCTTAAGGGATTTTGAGAGGTAAAACTTCTTGAAATTTTTTCCATATTCTTATAATCGTGGTAATAGTGATTGGTTTGGCTAAAGTGTGTCTGCTTGTGTTATTTTTTACATTATGGCGTTTTTTCTTTATTTATGGCTTATTGATTGATTCTCTACGCTACGCATTGTCATGTACTTTCGCTTATTAGCCAAAATTATGATGAGAGATCGACTTCTTTTGGAAGGATGCAGGAATGACAATTTTTGATGACCGTTGACTGCCGATTCGTTTGTAATGACCTTTGAGGATCGCTTGGTGTGAAGGGCTCCACTTCTTATCTTCCGTCTCATCGACAGCGTTTTGGTATCGTTAATAAGACTGTTTCGCTTATATTTTATTGTGATTTTCGCCTTATTTAATTGGATATTCTGCGCCCATTGTGCTCAATGTTACTCGCTTATCATGCTTTGTAGACGGTCGAGCCAGTGCTCTCAAACGGAACTACCTGCGCGCGCAGCACGTGTTGGCTTCCTGCTAGAGAAATTTTGCAATTGACTGTAATTTGGCGCGCGATTCAAAATCGAATTAAATGGACCAATAGAAGAATTTCTTCACCGGTAAGCAAACACGTGCTGCGCGCGCAGGTAGCCCCGTTTGAGAGCACTGGCACGACCGTCTTCATAACACTTTTTCTCATCAGCACAAACTATACCATTTTTTGGCCAAATGGAATCTTGGTCAATCGAGATTTTGTTCGATTGTATACCTACCAACAATTTTTTAGGTAGGGGATCGATTTGCAGACCTCGAATTTGGCAGATAAGAATTTTCTCATACGAACGATAAGTTCAGAGTGTAGGACTTTGAAACTGTGATGCAGACTATATAGAGTGGTAAACGGTCGTAAAACGTTGTCCAAAGCCAATAATACCTGGAAGCATCTTCCATTTTATTATGAATGAAATGAATAGAAGCGGCGTAAAGAATATATTCCTTGTGTGATGACAAAATTAAACGGAGAAAAGAGAATACTTATTAATATTATTTTTTAACGAAAATGGAAATTTTAAAATACAAATCATCAAGTATTGGTCAAAACATATTAGTTAGGGTATTTTGAGGTTATGTTTGTTATTTTTCAACGGAAATGTATATTTTAAAATATAAATCATCAAGTATTGGTCAAAACTTATTAGTTAGGGTATTTTAAGGTTATGTTTGTTCTTTTTCACCGGAAATGGATATTTTAAAGCACAAATCATCAAATATTGGTCCTAACTTATTGTTTAGGGTATTTTGAGGTTATGTTTGTTATTTATTAACGGAAATGGATATTTTAAAATACAAATCATTAAGTATTGGTTAAAATTGATTAGTTAGGGTATTTTGAGGTTATGTTTCCTATTTATTAACGCAAATGGATATTTTAAAACACAAATCATCTAATATTGGTCAAAACTTATTAGTTAAGGTAATTTGAGGTTATGTTTGGTCTTTATCAACGGAATTGGATATTTTAAGACACAAATCATCCAATCTTGGTAGAAACTTATTATTTATGGTATATTGAGGTTATGTTTGTTCTTTTTCAACGGAATTGGATATTTTACAATACAAATCAGCAAGTATTTGTTCTAACTTATTAGTTAGGGTATTTTGAGGTTATGTTTGTTCTTTTTCAACGGAAATGGATATTTTAAAACATAAATCATCAAATATTGGTCAAAACTTATTAGTTATGATATTTTGAGGTTAAATTTGACATTTTTCAACGGAAATGGATATTTTAAAATACAAATCACCCAGTTTGGTATTTTTCAACAGAAATGCATATTTTAATTTAAGAATCATCAAATATTGGTCAATACTAACCAGCTAGATGAAGACGAACTAGTTATCTCTGCTGGAAGTAATGAGGTAGAAGGAGAGAGAACTCTTCTAAAATTCTAGCTAAATACTTATATATCTAATAGTTCTGTGATATCTATCTCTTCTTTTTCTGAATCTCTCTTTCTCTCTTGAAGATGAAACTTTTGAATGGAGGAATGGAATTTGGTGAATGGGATTGGTTAAAGTTTGTCCCGTTTATCAAATGAATACATTTTCTGAACTTGATCATCATTTCCTCTTAAATGTTGGAAATTCGATAGCGGTCACCGATAAAGTGCAAACTGAAAGTGACACCTTAATTGACGCTTGAACAGAATTATTCTCTACCAGTAAAATCAATACAGGTTATTGATATTAAGAGAGATTAAAAATATAAAGATAACACTCCTTACTATTACTTCGTGCTGCATGCAAAGCAGCTTGAGAGTGACAGAGATATGCAGATCTCTTTGTCTTTTTCACTCTCATATATATGTATTTAGTTAGAATTTTAAAAGAGTTCTCAAAATACCTTAACTAATAAGTTTTGACCAATATTAAATGATTCGTGTTTTAAAATATCCATTTCCGTTGAAAAAGACAAACGTAACCTCAAAATACTGTAACTGATAAGTTTTGACCAATACTTGATGATTTGTATTTTAAAATATCCATTTCCTTTAATAAATGCCAAACATAACCTGAAAATACCCTAACTAATAAATTAGGACCAATATTTGATGATTTGTACTTTAAAATATCAATTTCCGTTGAAAGAGAAGAAACATAACCTCCAAATACCCTAACTAATAAGTTTTGACCAATACTAGATGATTTGCGTTTTAAAATATCCAATTCCGTTGATAAAGATCAAACATAACCTCAAGATACCATAAGTAATAAGATCTGACCAATACTTGATGATTTGTATTTTAAAATATCCATCTCCGTTAATAAATATCAAATATAACTTCAAAATACCCTAACTAATAAGTTTTGACCAATACTTGATGATTTGTATTTTAAAATATCCATTTCCTTTAATAAATGCAAACATAACCTCAACATATCCTAACTAATAAGTTTTGACCAATATTTGATGATTTGTGTTTTAAAATATCCATTTCCGTAGAAAAAGAGAAACGTAACCTCAAAATACCCTAATTAATAAATTTTGACCAATACTTGATGATTTTTATTTTAAAATATACATTTCCGTTGAAAAATATCAAACATAACCTCAAGATACCCTAACTAATATGTTTTGACCAATACTTGATGATTTGTATTTTAAAATTTCCATTTTCGTTAAAAAATAATATTAATAAGTATTCTCTTTTCTCTGTTTAATTTTGTCATCACACAAGGAATATATTCTTTACGCCGCATCTATTCATTTCATTCATAATAAAATGGAAGATGCTTCCAGTTATTATTGGCTTTGGACTACGTTTTACCACCGTTTGCCACTCTATATAGTCTGCATCACAGTTTCAATGTCCTACACTCCAGTGTTGCCAGACGTAGGGTAATTACCGTATTTGTACGGTAATTGTGAGCGCCGTACGGTGTACGATTACCTTACAAAAAAGTACGGTATTTGTACGGTAATTTGGAAAAATGTAGGGTATTTTTTTTCCAAGATTTTTTAAGAATACTGTTGGACAAATCTGGCAACACTGCTACAGTCTGAAATTATCGTTCGTATGAAAAAATTCTGATCTGCCAAATTCGAGGTCTACAAATCGATCCCCTACCAATTTTTTACCCCCAAGACGAGCGCAAAAAAGTTTCACTTCAATACCAAAAGGCAATAATATATTTTCTAACTATTGTAATGTATACTTATATCATATTGTTATATTAATATAAAGAATAATCCACAAACTAAATGTCACTTGAGTCGAAATATGAATTGAAGTAAAGAAAGACGAAAGAAAGAAGGGAGAGGATATGGAGGTTGCCTTCCCGAGTCGAAATATAGATCCTTTTTATATTCTACATGATGCTGAATTAACTCTTTTTTAGATCTCCTTAGTACTCAATATCCTTATTTGATTCTCTTAGATCTTATTTAGTTCAACTTTAATCCTCTTTGAGTCTCTTTAAAATTTTTCTATCATTTCAAGTTCTGATTTACACCTCTCATAATCTCTACAATATTTTAAGTCCGATTTCAATACTCTAATAATCTCTGGAATAATTTTAAATCTTATTTAGAAGTTTTGAATATATATATATATATATTTTGAAAATAATATTTAAGGATAACTAAAATATTCATGATTAACTATTTTGAAATATTTAACGTTTCCTCTCTTAAAAAATCCTCTTAAAACTCCTAGAAACGTTTTGAAATCTCTTAAACTTTTACGAAAACCTTCGAAATCTCTTAAAATTCCCAAAACCTTATTGAAATTCTTTAAAATGCTATGATAATGATAAAAATCTCTTTATACCCTTTAAAATCGATTAAAAATATTAGAAATCTTATCAAATTGTATGAAATCCTTAAAAAATTTTTATTTAGAATTTTTAAGGATTGGCTTTTGAATGACTTTTTAAGTTGTAAGAAGTAAATCAAATAATCGTGCGCGTAGCGCGCGTGTTGGTCCGCTAGTTAATTATCAAATATTAATGAGACCATTTTTTAAAATTTGCTGTAGATTATAAGGTGAGAATATATTTATTCTAGTTCTTTTTGGTTTACAGGCAATCCAACATACACTGCATTATCAATATTCATATAAATACATACAGATGCGAGATTTGCAATAGGAACAGCAATTGAATTTTCAATTACATCACAATGTTGTAAAAATGACCGACTATTAGAATGAAAATAGTCACTTTCAACCTGAAATACACTACGGCAAACGAATTCGCTTTGTAGAATTGCAAAGAATGAATTTTCACATTCGCAGTTTTGATCTTCGCAATTACAATTATGCATTTTAATAAAACAGTAAATGATACCTAATTTAAACTCATTATTATAGATATATTGCACTGCAGATGAATAAGTTTGTAAGTTATTGTCTTTATATATATTTGCTACATATAATTTGCCATTCTTTAACAATCTTAAGAATCTGAATATTTTAAAGTTTCTTAAAATGTGAATATTTCGTATTGCCCTTTCAATTAATTCCGGTATATCTGCAAGAGACGTGTAAATTCCAACACTGTAACAATGTTCCATGATTTGCTGATTAATTTTTACTTGACCCTTTTTTTTTTGCAAAAATTTTTTAATTCGCCATCGCGTAATGTTTCCATTAATTTTGTCATCGAGATAAATTGATTATGAGAATTCATTATTTGGATATCAATATGATTAGTTCCATGAATAAGCTGTAAAAATTGACCATTTAAATCTTCATATTCAAAACAAGTATACACCCACAATGGTCCGAGTCTTTGAACGATATCAGGAAAATGTACACTTAACGACATGACTGGACATATCGTAGAGGTAGCAGAGGAAGCATTAAAAGAAATGCCAGCTCTTCAATCAAAAGCTGTACAAGGAACTGTAAGTAAAATGTTAAATAAAAAATACTCTTTAAATATGAATCATAATACAAATTCATTTTCTTCAAAAATTTACAGGAAAAGAAATTTTTTTATCTTCCAATTGAAATTCATTTTAATCAATAAATGTAAATTTTTTTATTTCCCTTTTAGTCGGTGCTGGTTAGTCAAATAAAAAAGTATTTAAATAATGCTGAGTAATATGCTAAGAAGAAAGCAAAAAAAAATTCTACTCAAGTGGAAGTCGAAAGAACTCACAGCGAAATAATGAAATCTATAGCCGAAAAAATGACTAAAGAAAGTACATCATTAATTATCTTAAAAAGAGATCTTCAAATATGTCGAAAAAAGGCGTGAGGACGCAAGAAAAGTCACCTCAGCTTCTCAGCACTTAAAAGAATATCCAGCTCTTAAGATCTCTGAACTAGTAAGTTATAAAAGACGTATCATTTTAACATTTGAAAATAGATATTTTGTTGAAACTCAATACTTTGTATTCTTTATTAAACCTGATAATGTGTGTAAAAATTCACTTTTTCAGTTGATGTGGGAGTTTGAGGAAGAAATTGGACTAACAAAAACTGTATTGAAGGAGCGCTGGATGACTGTCTTACCGAAATTGGTAAAATATTTTTTACCAAATATAATAATAGATGACCGATCATGTTACGTACCAGTTTTCTGGAAATATTCTTTTTATTGCGAATTACTAAATTTAAATAAAAAAGTGCAATTACAAGCCAATGACCCCAAAATAAAAAGATATTTCCTCGAGACCACTGGCAACAGTAACCTGAGCTGTCGACGCGACACCTCAGCAATATAATAATGAAGCAAACCTCAAAGCGCAAATCGAATTTTTGACACTAATTAAATTAAACACACAATATGTTTAATTCTCAATTAGAAATTGTATGTAATTTATAAGAGAATGAATGAAGAAATAGAGCATATGTAAAGAAGGCACGAGCCGCTCGAACTAAGTCTTCCCACCTGAGATGAGCACAGATTCTTATACAAATATGCGTATGTTACTCGGTGTTACACTATCGTTTTTATCTCCACCTATATAATGCCTATCTGACCTATCCTTCTTTATATTTAAACCTCCGCATTTGTATCAAGTACTTTAATTACAAATATAAATGACCAGCATTGTCTCTAAAAAGTTCAATTAAAAAAACAAATTCTATTTAATATATCATCCAAAGAGGTGAATTGAAAAATAGAATTAATGCTTTATCCTAAAAAATTTCAATATGAATTGAGAAATAGAATCATTATTCGTTTCTCAATTTCATTATTACAAGACATGATAACCCGTGTAGAAATTGTGACCGGGTTCGGTCCGGATCCCGGCTGGGTTTCCCTGCTTGAATCCGGTATCCGGCCAGGGTACCCTGTCGGATCCTGGTCGGTTTCGTCACGCTGCGCTGGTTGGGTTCCGGCCGGGTTACCCGGTTGAATCCCGGATACAAAGAGGGTAACCCGATCGAAAACCGGTCTGTTTTTGACAATATTATATATAATGAAAAAATTGCAAAAAAAAATTTCTCTTACACGTATAATCATACACGGTCTTTTATACATAGAATCGCACGAAAAATCGCACTACTTCCCCGCTTAGAGATTCGAACCTTCGACGACCCTAACAAATCCTAAACCCTATAGCCTAAACCTAAACATACGCGCCGGGCGCCTTACCACCTGAGCTATCAACCCACTTTGACTTTTTCGACAAAATATCAGCCAAGCTTTATCACTGAAAATCCAGATATAATTGCCAGGAATATATTTTTAATTTCGTTTTGTTTGATACTATTTATATATTATATAAATAATAATAAATAAATATAAATAATTTAATTTATTCATTTTCGAATTTTTAATTGACCTCTTGTAAAAAAAAATTTCCATAAAACTTTATTTAAATATTTGTATTATTAATTAGCATATTTTGAAATTCAAAAATTCAAAACTTTTATTGCTTTCACATTTACTATCTTCAGAATCTTTGTGTTATAATACTAAATAATTGTTAAATTATTTTTGGTCGATTTGTCCCGACCAGATCCTGGCCGGAATCTAGTCGGATACAGGCCAGGCAATTAAAAATTTTTAAATCGGGCTAAATAAGTTGTGGCCTTGTTTGGCCCGACCTGATCCCAATAAGAACCCGGCCAGATGCCGTCCGGGCAATTAAGAAATTTTAAACCGGGCTAAATCAGGGTGTCCCGGTTTGGCCCGACTGGATCCCGGGGGGAACCCGGTCCGATCCCGACCGGGCTACTAACAAAATTTGACCCGGTCGGATTCCGGCCAGAAACCTTCTTCTGGCCGGGTCAAACCGGGCTATTTCTACACGGGCTAAAGAATTTAATTACCCTGTTGGAAGTAAGAAGATAGAAAAGGAAAGAAATTTTTGGATAGAAAAGAATAGAGATTTTCTATTCCACCAAAGTGTACACTTTGCATCCATCAAACGCTATATTTTCTATCTTTTCCTGTCTCATTCAATCCTTCCTAAAAAAATTTGAATCTTTTCTATTCATTTTCTCCATCTTTTATTATCTTTCAGTCTATCTCTTCCAAACAAAATTTGAATATCTTTCTGTCCTCAATTTTCAATCTTTTTCCATCCTTGGTTATAAACTTATTAATTTTCAAATTTGGTTCTACTCTTTTATTCTTTAATCTTTTTATAAAATCCGTTCTTCTCTATCTCACACATACTACTTACAATAATAATTAAACTGTATAAGTTTCATTATTTAAAATTTTTAAAGAAATTCAAATTGCGAAAAGAGACACAACAGAGTTGTGGTATAAAATATATGGTTTAAAAAGATTGAAATGCTTGTACAATGATAAGGATTGAAATTATTATATGTGAATAAAAGTGGATTAAAAAGGATAGACTTGGAAATACACTTTAGGAGAGATAGAAAAGGATTAAAATGACTATACAAGGATAGACATAAATAGAATATATTCCTGTATTGTTCTTCTGTTTTCAACAATAATTTCCTATCCTCCAATTATCCACGTCAATCTTTCCTTATCCTCCGCCTACCCACACCAATTTTTTTCTATCCCTTTTGCAATCTACTGCCGCTTCTATCTTTTTCAATCCTTACATTCCTATCCATGTCTATTCTTTGTCTAATCATTTGTATTCTTGCCTCCCTGTTGGAAGTAAAAAGATAGAATGTCTATCTATTTGAATCTTTTTCAATCTTTAGGGTTGAAATACAAAGGAAAAATGAATCCAAATGTATCCTTCGTCTATCTTCGCCTATTCATGCCAATCTTTCTCTATCCCTTTTGCAATCTACTGCCCTGCTTATCTTTATAATCAATCCCAACTTTCCTAACGTTGTCTATCCTTTACCTAATCTTTTGAATCCTTACCTATCTCTTTTACACGATTATCCTTTTCAATCTCTACTAATCCATCCATATCTAACCTTGAATAATTATTTCATTACCATTCTATCCATTTTTATCCGTGACTATCCTTAATCTAGTCATCTCAATCTCTCAATCTCAATCTTTTTATATCCACTATATTTATATTCGCGTATCATAATTTCAATCCTTCTCTATCTCATTTGAAGTATATACTGTCAAGTCTATCCATTTCAATATATGTTAGTGATTATACTGACAAATAGATTGAAAGGAATAGAGATGGATAGCCGCGAAATAAATGAGATTGAAGATATAAGTTACGAATTTAACAAAGACATTGAAAAAGATAGAGTTAGATATACAAGGGATTCATTGAAATAGAGCTCTTTTGGATGAATGAGATTGGTTAAAAGTATATTTATGTACAAAATATTTCATTTAAAATATTATTATGCATGTTCAAAATTTGATAATTAATAAGTTTATAACTAAGGATAGAAAAAGATTGAAAATGGGAGACATTGGAATATCTCCCATTGGAGACAATGGGAGATATTCCAATTTTTTTTTTAAGAAATAGACTGAAAGATAGAAAAAGATAGAGAAAATGGATAGAACAGATTTAAAGTTTTTGGGAAGGATAGAAAGAGATAGGAAAATATAGAGCGTAGTGAAAACGATGGATATACACAAAAATAGAAAAAGATAGCGTTTCATGGATGCAAAGTGTACACTTGAGGAGATAGAAAACCTCTATCCTTTTCTATCCAAAAATTTCTATTCTTTTCTATCTTTCTACTTCCAACATTGTCAACACAGTAGAAGCTCCGAGATCAATATTGTTGCACCTAATTTCAAGATAAGGTACCATTTCACTCCGATTTCAGATACGAGATTACCGTATATTGTTTTTGCCGAAAAAACTATAAAAGAAATTGACAGCAGATGAAGTTTCGTCACTTTCCCATCATTAACGTTAATTTTTGTTACAGGTAAATGGTGCCTTGAAATTAGTGTTAGATTCATCCAATAAAATTGAAGTTTTCAACAGTTACGTCAACGAATATTTTTTTTATAAAAAGGAATAAAAACATAGAAATTCCCCTAATATAAAATCTAATTGCGCTAAATGATTCCATTTGATGTCAAAAGACACACAAAACAGTTTCAACCCCCTACCATACTAGGATCACCTCCAAAATTATCACCTAAGTATGTAAAAGATTATAGCAGATCCCCTAATTTTGAGACCTAAAATTGAATTCTTTTAAATGGTTCCATTTAATGTCCAAAGAAGGTCAAAATAGTTTTATCCACCTAACCTCATAGGATGACCCTCAAAATCAACCTCTAAGCACAAAAAAAGTCACAAATTCCCTAACTTCGAGACTTAAAATTTTATTCTTTTAAATAGTTTCATCCACATGAGAATCCCTAGTAGAAATTGGTCTAGTTTTTCTTTAACACTCTCAAGTAACTCGTAGGGCTGAAATAGGGAAAAACTAGACTAGAGAAACTAGATAGTGCCTAAGTACCTAAGTATTAGTTAGAGCCTATCTAGAACTTCGTGAACAGATTTCAATGAGGAAATCCTTGACTAGTAATCAATGAAATTTCCTCATTCAATACGAGAATAGTTTTTTCTTGCCCGTATCTGGATAGAAACTAACTAGGATTTCCTGCTCAGTTTTAACTCGAACGATTCTGTACGCAGAAAAATGAATCTCTTAAAGTTACAGATTCAGATCTGTTGGACATTTCTGCAATTTTAACAGATTAAAATCTGTTAATCTTACAACTCTGTCTGTAAAATTTACAGAAATGCTTCTTTTAGAGTCTTCTGCTAACATAGCAGAAAGAATCTGTTATATTTACAGATAAAAATCTGTTGATAAATAAGAGTTATATTTCACTTAAAAAATGGAAATAACTTTATTAATTCTAGATTTTCTAGTCATTTCCTCACTCGATGCAGTGTTTCATTCCTTAGTAGTAACTGACAAGTTTCCTCGTTGGGTGCTAACCAGACGTAGGGAAAAATTGACTAGAAACTTGCACAGATCTAGGGATGTGCTCATGGAGCAGATTTTTTTCCTGACATTTCCTTGGATCGAGTGTTCACTGTCCAGTGTCAGGCGAACGACGCGACTGTGGCAGTGCAATGCAGGATCGTCGAGATAACTATGAATCCTAACAGTTTCGGCTTGTTCGTGACATGTTTGGCGAAGCGTGTACCGACTCTGCAATATCATGCATCAAAGGGCAAGCTAAACCATGGGCTACCGTGTCATCCTCAGAACTGGTGAACCTGCTCGGCCGTTATGACGTAGTGTTACCCACGTTCTGTCGCATAAGTTCCAGGTCTCTCGATTACTACGATTGTCCGGACCACCCCGGATTATCACCGTTGACCGATGACAGAACGTCTATTACAAAGTCCTCGTCCTGTCTCCACTCCTCTTCTGTCCTCTCCTCTCCTAATATCTTACACATACACTCGCTTTGCATCCGAAACTTTGTTACGCAATTTTGCACCTATTGTTTCACAAATGAATAGCTGCTCAATTTATTATCTCTAGTCAAACTCAACAAAGTAGGTACACTGTGAGAGAAGTTAATAGTCATGGCTACCCATTTCTTTAGTAAAGAGTCACTACTATAATTTTATATTCCACACAACTAGAGCACTATGAAACTGAAGTTTCAAACGTTTACGTCAACTAAAAGTGATTTTTTTGTACAAACGATGAAACCTAAAATCTGATTACTCTAAATGGTTCCATTCGATGTGAAAAGACACACAACAAATTATCAACCTCCTACCACACTAGTGTAACGTCTGGAATCGAATTATATTTAATCAACTAGCACCTTCTTATCTTCCCTAAATTCCTCGTTTTGATTAACCCTCGCGAGAAGGTTAATTCGGGTTGAGGATAGCCAACAGATTAGCTAAGGTAAATGAAACAGAATTTATTCGTTATTTAATAGGTTTATTTAAACATAAGAAGGTATTTGAGAATTGTATAAAGAAAATGGTTGTTTGAAGATCAAGTATTATGAAAATTGAAGAATCAATATCAGGTAATCATTTAAGAGTCCATGTGTGAATATATTTGTTATAATTAATGCACATATATATATTATAGTGAAATAGGTCGAAAGTTTGAAACATCAATACATAAATATATTTGTTGGTAATTTATTATAATTTTATGTTCAAGAATCCCTGTGCAAATATGTCTATTACAAATTACTGAATGTTTGAAGATTTATAATTGATTGAATATTTAAATCATGAATACATGAAAAGTGTTGTTAATAAATATTCATGCGCAAATACATAAACATTGGAAAGAGAGAGATA